>JACEIK010004088.1:85057-122971 GCA_018107945.1 Datura stramonium
ATATCACTTGTGAAGGCCCCGTAGGGGCATAGGGGACAGTCACTGAGGAGGTCCCAGCATAACCTACAGTGGCACATAGTTCTGAGATTTGGGGCATAACCTAGGCCCCGAACCTACTGGGTGTTAAGTACTACTCCCAAAACATGCAACGTGCTCATAGAAATTCATACATGACATGCATGGCTAGTTAAATCGTGAGAATCATATCATACTTGAGAATTCGTAATACTAGCCGTGGAATTGGGCCCGTGAATTGGCCAAAATCATAGTTCATAAATCATAAATGACATGAGGGCATTGCCTATAATTCAATCATTCTTGAAATGCTTAAATTTATATGAACATGATCATAATAAGATGAGTAGTTGAAGGCATGCTTAAAACTCAAAAAAAACGTATTAAGCTTGCGAAATCATCCTGACCATGAACTTTACAAAACAAATTTCTCATGATTGGGAATCTATACTTTTAGGGGTTAGATCATGAAATATTGAATAAACAAGTGAAATCAGTTAATTCGAAATTCATAAGTTAGGCATACTACAACAAGCTCATTCCAATTTTTAAAGAATTATGCAATTTGATAAAGACCCATAAAGTTTTGGTAACTTTAAACATAGAATTAGGGAGAAATTGGGAATAGGTAGGGACTAAACTACCCATTTGAAACCCCACATACCTGGAATTACTTTCTTCTTAGCTCTCTTGAAAAACCCTAGGTGGAAACTTGAAGAGTTGAAGAAGAACCCTTGAATCTCCTCCTACTCCCTTCTCTAGTTCTTGCAAATGCCAAATGAGACTTAGCATGCGTTTTTCCTCCTTAAAAGACCCTGTCTTGACCTCAAAACGATATGGTTTAGGGTCCAAAAGCGTATAAAAGTTGAATTTTCCCTTAATAAAATTTTCCTGAAAATAGATCTGGCCCCGACCACGAGTCATACCACGAAGTCACGACTCGTGGTCACCTCTCGTGGCCACCTCACCACTTTTCAATCTTTTGAATCTGGCCACTACTGGCATACCACGACTCGTAGTACCATCCTACGAGTCGTACTGTCATTTGTGGTACCATCCTCCCATACCAAATACGACTTAACCACGATCGTTGCTATATCCTACGAGCTGTACCATGACCCATGACGACTCACTTTGGCACCACTGAGAATTTTACCATGAATCCTAACCACAATTCATACCTACGTGTCACGATTCATAGGACCACCCATGATATGACCTCAGGCTCCCGGAATTCATCACGATTCGAGTCACGAATTGTATGTCCTCACCACGATTCGTACCTCAAGTCATCCTGCTGCAAAATTTTAGGTTTTTCTAAAGTTTCCAACTTCAAATCCCGAGTCTATTCTTAGGCCCTTTCAGGGTATTACAATTATGTGTGTCATATCATGCTATAGAGACGAGTTATCTAGGGATGAGTCCCTAAGATTTCATTGTTATGTCTGTTCAAAATAATGTTTAATATGGGAGAAACTTCAGTCAGCCGCAAGTTAGCTGCAGCAACAGAAGAGGGTACCAGTGAGGTGCCACAATTGGGGGGGTCAATTAGCCTAAGGGAAAAAGCAGATGTCTTTTAATCTCCCCAGCATCCTCCCCGGGAAACATGAACCTCATAAGGTAATAGATCTGCCATCACCGTCCCCAGTTCTCCTTACAGTCTCAGAGTAAGAGGTCAATAATACGGTATATGTAGTTGGTTCACCTAGTAGATAATTAGAATTAGACGGGAGCGACAGTAAATGTTGGGTTACATGGAAAATGTGAAGGATTGTGCGAGATTTACACCTCCAGCCTTTAGAGTTTGTTACGTGCCTTAGCCCTATTTTAGAATGATAGGGTCATTTTTTACCTCCCACTTGTTCTCCCAGTATAACAGAAAATGTAAGTATCAATTCCATATTGCCAGAATAAAGAGTAAAGGAGTGCTAAAACTATTGATTCCGAGAAGGATTAGAAGATGGTCAAGACCCTTAGTGTTTACAAAGTTACATAGACCCTCATGGCAGTAAATCAGGAGGGCAAATAAGAATTCCAGTAGAATCTAAGTACGTGTGAGAGCCCATAAGTAATAAACCCCCAATAGTAGTACAGCCCAGGTCAGAAATAGGTTGATTCCGCCGCAGTGTGCTAGCGACGGTAGTGAATACCTGATGAATGATGGCCATGATCCTACTTTGTTATGTCGAAGGACAGAGATTATATGAGTGAGATTGGCCTGAGTGCGGGTCAAAATGATACATGTTGGTAGACTTAGCCGGTAATATCCCTGTTAGTAAGGTGCGTGGAACGCGAACCTCGATTTTCAGCTTATAGAAGTAAGAGAAAGGCCTGAGCATTGAACATAAAGGGAAAATAGAACCACCTTCGAGTGGTAGCGAGCTGATAGAGCTTGGAATAGCCATTGAATGTTGAGAAATAAGCAGCAGGCTGACATTTAAAGGATAGTGGGGTTGTAACCTAGAATACTGCAATGTTACCACTAGTTGTGCAAGCAAAAGAGTAACGGTACAGAGACCTTATCCTAGTGCAGCCAGAGATAAGGCCCAGCAGAAGGAGTCATCGGCCTTTAAGATAGTAGGGGACAAAGTCTTAAGACCCAGAGGTCAACTCTATGCTCTAAATGTGGCAGAGTTTCATCAGTAGATTGTAGCAAGGAATACCATGTCTATTATTCCCCCACCCAGGTTTGATGAAAACGCATTAGGTTATAAAAGAGATCTATTGGTGGCATAAGAAGAAAGAGTATATTATCGAGCTGTGCATAGAGCTCCAATGGCCATAAAGAGAAGGTCGGGTAGTAGGAACCGAACAGGATAAATTAGGAGATAGTCAGGAAGTAGTCACCCCTAAAGGTGAGAAAATCCATGTACCGGGCATAAATTTGACCCCACTTGAGTCATTATCGAAAGGCTAGTGAAGTCAATTCATCCTATCGATCAGAATCACGTTTCAACTAAAGATTACACTGTTTTAAATAATAAAGAGATAGCACGACCATGTGATGTCCCAGTATCTATTACAGTCTAGCAAAGAGGCCAACTCATAGCTAGCTTGTTGGAAGGATGTCAGAGAATATTGAGACACAAGGTAATTTGAGTATAATTTCTTATCCCAAATGAATTTCCAAATAGAGCGCATGACTCAGGCGCCCATGGATGTGTTAAAGGTGGAAATGTAGGTTCCCTATATGACGTCCTGGAACAGGTAATTCAGGAATAACTGAACCGAGCATAGTGTGTTAGTCGGAGGGAAATAGTTAAACTAATCCGGAGATATGTATTGGCAACCCAGGATCTCCAGGAGCCTTACTTTTGTGTATGGAGAAGTTAGAGGTTGAAGAAATAACTAGATGTCCCTAAAAAAAATTCACCACTAAAGGGTGTTATGAGATCTGACAAGCAGGACAAGTCCAGCCCAAGATTCATTAAACTATATCGGGTCCTCCGAGAGATTGGCCAAGTGGCCTATGAGATGGAGTTGCCTTCGGGGCTAAGATCTATTTATCACCACTACGCACACGCGTAGGAGGCTTTTTCTCATATTGACCCAGTCGAGAATGCTTATGCTATAGAAGAGTTGTCCCACGCGAAACTCCAATAGTTATATTAGGTTGTCGGGTCCGTAAGGGGCTACCGTAAGGATCAAAGATGTGATCCACAAAAGATTTAGAGGGGAACAGGAATATAGCCGAATATCTTCAGTTGTTCCAGTCTCTATAGTGACAACATACAGATTCAGACAATTCAAAAATGGTAAGATAGTTTTCAACAATTGAGTAGAGCCCTTATTGTTATTATTATCAGTCACCTATATATGTATTGGCAATGTATTATTCAGTTGCATATTGCACCCTGTGAGATGCCTATGCTGGGTTTTTTCTGCGTTTTATGATTTCGGATAGTCCATATTACAGAGGAGACTCTGCCAAAAAATTTCCAGCATTAGCAAAAAAAGTTGAGTCTCGTAAGCCTGAAGATTACATTCAAGGATGAATGTTCCTAAGGGGGAAGATGTTACAACCCATAAGATGTTAGTGGCTAGCGTGCATGCGCATGGGCTTGTTACGATTAGAGAGGGAGTTTGACACGAATGGAAAGAAGCCTCGAAAGCAGGGTTGAGCGAGGCTAGCGCGACGTACTGCATCTTTGTTGCGTGTTGTACATAATAATTATATGGCAAANGCATGGGCTTGTTACGATTAGAGAGGGAGTTTGACACGAATGGAAAGAAGCCTCGAAAGCAGGGTTGAGCGAGGCTAGCGCGACGTATCAGCCCGCCTATGCCTTGGGAGGTGCGGTGCAGCAGGACCCTTGGCAGGATGGTCAACGCGGGGTGCCAGCCTCTTGGTGCGTTGGCCAGCACGGGACGCTGCCTAGGCCACCGCCCTATGCCTATATATATGTTTCCTTGTTAAATTCAAATCATTTTCCAAGAATACCTTGGCCAAGAACAGAGAGGGTACGTAAACTTCACCCAATTTTCATCAAATTACGCTATCAAATGTCGTACAAAAACAAATTAACTTCAGGTAACAAGTCTTAGGCCTACGGGAAGCATTTCTATAGAGTTATTTCTCAAAAATTCGCTCGGCGTACCGGAACCCCACCGAGTAAAGGTTGTCTCAATTACTCCAAATTGGATTCTAAAAACGGCCACAGGCAATAGCTAAGCATTTCTCCCTTTTGAACTCTCGAGAAATTATTGGTTCCTGGCCGAGTTAAGCAGAGTTGAATTATGGTTATTATTATTATCAAAAGATATCATTGTTTGTCAAATTTAGTATTGAAAATGGCCATATTCTCTCAGCGTAAGGACTGAAGTTGAGTGGAACCGCCGGTTACAAGTTGAAACTCTTCAGTTAAACAAGAATTGGCATTCGATGTATGTAAGGATTATTCCTTCGACAACTTATTCTCGTCATATAATGATACGACCTATGTTTTTGAATGTAGACAATGATCCTACATGTTGTAATTAGCTGCTATCAATAGATTGTGATTACATATATTGTGGCTAGCTTCTAGAAAGCATGTTAAGAGTATATTGCAGTATCCCTTTTCAGGAAAGAAGATGTTAAGTGTGACTTACGCTAGAAGCGTCATAGAAACTCCTTTTCCCTTATGTTAACTGTATTAGTAGAATTGATGTTATGTTGTTGGGCCTAGGTTAGTGAGTTAAATAGCATAGGCGCTGCCGGGCAATATAACTATCAATTCAGCGCTTGTATTGTCAGTAAAGCTCGTCTAGAGGCCGTTGGCATACCTTGACGCCTCCAGGTCCAGATTATGTTAGTATGGTCTTACCCTAGAGTCAGCGACACTAGGGTATCCTAGTGAGTTGGGGGTCGGTCTGCCACATAGTGGCTTCTGCCAATGATAGTTAGTTTCAGTCAACGCGGTGCTTATCGTACAGGTCACTTAGGGCACCACCCCAGTTGTTACCAGTCTGATAGAGTAGTAGATACCCTAAGGAGGAAGCCTTGTTAGTAGCTATATACGAGGTCAACGCCCCATCCTACTCTTATAAGATACTCAAGTACAGGTTTTCGGGAATGCCTAAGTCCAAATAAACACACCTGCGAGGTTATAAATCACCCAGAGAAAGCACATGAAATCTAATTAGACCAAGTTAGTGTGTAAGGGAATAGAACCACAATATTACAGTATTACCTCTAGGCTAAGAGGTATAATAAGCTTCCTATGGAAGGTTAGGGATGACTGCTCAGGAGCATATCCGATTAGTAGCAGCTCCACAGTTGTTCTACGTAGAGAACAAGTATTCCAGAGTAAGCCTATTATGGTTAGCTTCTACAAATAGAATTGAGTCAACAGCGAGGACATAATAACCCTCGTCAGAGTTAACCCTAGTTAGCTTGGTCTCTTCATACAACGTTTGGGTTGTTAGGTGTTTTATTGCCTATAGGGCTATGCTCACAAGAGTAGTATGATGTCCGTAGGGACCAAATTGAGACCGTAAGGGTCGTATTGAGGCTGTGAGAGCCATATTGAGGCTGTGAGGCCCGTATTGAGATCATGAGGGCCGTATTGAGGTCGTGAGGGCCATATTGAGGTCGTGAGGGCCGTACTAAGGTTGTGAGGGTCGTATTGAGGCCTTGAGGGTCGTATTGAGGCCTTGAGGGTCGTATTGAGGTCATGAGGGTTGTATTGATACAATTATAGTTACTTTTTGGGTCTTAGGGGTACCACTAAGGGTATATAGACTGATTGGCATCTGTTGGGGCTTATGGGGCCAAGGTAGGTTACTATTTTGTTGTTTGTACCTTTCCGGCTTATGGAGGCCAAGTTAGGTTCTTGCCTGTATATTTGTCTGCCAGCTATAGCTTATGAATGAATAGTCATATAGTTTTCAGCTCATATACGTGTAGTGTTTTACAAGATGTAGGTTATGGATAAGAAAGCTTACAGGTTAACTTCTGGCCCTTACTGTTGTTCACTCTCAGTTCTTTATCAGTTTTAATCCGCTTCTGTTACTGCCTTACATATTCGGTACATATTGTACTGACGGCCAACTATGGGGCGCTGCATACTTGTCTGCAGGTTTAGATAGACAGAGTTCAGGACCTCCATTTGTAGTTGTTCAGGGTCAGCAGCTCAGTCAGCTCATTTCATCCGGAGTTGCTAGGTTGTAGCGATTACCTTCTTTTGTTTAGTTAGTTTTTGGGTAGGGATTTCTTTTTCGAGAAGCGAGAGGTACTGGAGAAAAACCCTGAATGGGCCCCAGTAGAGAAAGACATAAAGGAAATCCAGTTCGTTGAGCAAGTCAAACTCGATCCGAGGCCTTGTCCCTACCAATATTTTCAGTCATAGAGGCTTGCAAACTTTAGTCTTCAGTTAGTTGGTTGTTATTGGCCGTGTGGGGCCCAATATAGCTGCAAGTTTTTATTCCTGTTTTAACTAGACAGCATGGTGGTCTTGTCGGCCCACATAGGATCCCTTTTTGTTCTGTATTGGCTGGGTTTGCTATTTTCTTTTACAGGTGTTCTGTGGCCTTGTCGTCCCGAGGCTGTGTTTACAGCTAAGATATAGTAGTTTGATTTCTTTATTATGTGCTGCTGGTAGGCACCAGTGGTGCGAATGCTCCGCTAGGTCAGCCCAGATCTCAGTGTGGCATTTGGTGCCAGTCATGCCTCCCAAGGTGGGGCATGACAGTTAGACTGCAATTAGTGAATTATGAACGTGTGTACTATTAGTATACAATTGATGAGGGTAGAGGGATCATATAATATGATGACGTGATAAAAGATTTTCAGTAACATAACTATAAGATTGGAGGATTAATCCTAAGTATGGGAGCATGTGAAAAACTGAAACCTAGTTGATAATTAATTATTGATAAATTACTCTTGAAGTGATGTTCTTGACAATACGTTCTTGAAGTTATGTTCTTGATAGTGGAGTCTTGAGGTGATAATCTTGATAGCATGTTTTGACGGCATGTTTTGACGGCATGTGATTGTGGTTGTTCTTGATTGTATGTTTTATGGTATAATATTGGGTGAATTATTGTAATAGTACGAATAAAGAGAAGAAGTGAGGTGATCAAGCCTAGTTTGATCGTATGAGCTCAATATTGCAATTTAATTATTAGGAATAAAAATGTAAGGTTGGTCGTATAAATTAACTAGCATAAAATGAATTCGAGATAAGGAAAGAACATATAGATATTTGTAAGAAACCTTAGTAGCGGGGTTGAGTGACTAAATTTAGTTTACGTTGAAGTCAAGCGAAGTCAAGCTACTACCAAGAGCAGTACCGCAGCAGCGATAGAATTCCCACTGTAGTAAGACCGCAACAGCGGTCAAGTTACCGTTGCAGCGAGGCCTAAATAATGTGCAGTCCAACCCTTGTGGATAATCTAGGTAGAGAAATATGGATGTATTGTTAAATACCTGGGATAAATGAAGAGTAAGAAATTGGCTTGATAAATTGTTGAATGGTTGCTTAATAATTGAATTATTGATTGCATATAAATTTTATGATGTTGCGTAAACTAATTGCAGTTGGCTGATGATGTCTACCAGTACGTGTGTTGCACTGGTACAACTCTTGCTACTCCTTTTTGGGTGTAGGTTGTGGCAGGTTTGAAGTTTCATGATTGATGAGGCAATTCTCAGCACCAGCTTTCACATTTCTTTTGCAGGCGAAGCTGTGTCATTTTATTTGTCAGTATTTCAAGTAGAGCTCTTATACTTGTCTAGACTATACCTTGGGAGAGTCATGGGTGTTTGAGGGATTGTTTCTGTAAAGTTTAGCATTGCTGATTTATGTAAATAAATGAGAAATTTTGGTATTTTTATGTGATGTTCAAAAAGGAGTTCTCCTATCG
Organism: Datura stramonium; assembly: GCA_018107945.1. Taxonomy (NCBI): domain Eukaryota; kingdom Viridiplantae; phylum Streptophyta; class Magnoliopsida; order Solanales; family Solanaceae; genus Datura; species Datura stramonium. Next base: position 93,422 of record JACEIK010004088.1, read on the forward strand.
AGTTAGAGTCGATGTAGGTGCCCGCACGATCCTTCTTTTTGGGTCATGATAGGTCATTGTCAAAAATAAAATACTCGATGGGTGTCGAAGTCTAATTCCACAAGGAATTGAGACAGATAAACTAAAAGTTGTAAACTAACTCAAACTAGAATGCATCATTGGCAACATGTATAAAATAAAGATTTAGGGAGAAAAAGGGAAGACAATATTGAATTCAAATTTATAAAACTGGATTAAATGACGGATTTGTTGCAAGCAATAGGAAAGGGATAGGGATGTGTAATAGATAAGCGTTAACTAGACTAAGATTGGTTTGATTTCCCTAACTTCAATTCTAGCATGGATAGCGTGGATCAAAGCACATCCTCTTACTTTTTAACCACAAGGATGTTTTTTCCTTGGATTTTTTCAAACTCCAAGGTCCCAATCAAAAATCAGTCACCCCAAGCTTGAGGAAGGATTAAGCTATCTCTCGCCTTAATCCTTTAATGGAGTGAGGATGTGGGTTTTGACAATCTCTAGCTTAACCCCACACATCCACACTCCAAATCCCAACTATTGTTTCCTTACCTATATCTCACTCGTCTTTCTCAAGGTCAAGCAAGATAAATAAGTTAAACTAGTGGTTGCAGCTACTAAATTTCAATTAAAATTCAGAGAAAACAACATATCCATGCTTTTAAATTAAAGTTAAGAACAATTGATCAATATCCAATCAAATTAAACACTCATCAAGCACACACTCCTAGCTAGTAATTAGCTACTCATAATTGAAGATAGATAAATGATACGCATGGATAAACCATCAACAATTATCATCATGAATAGTAGATTCAAGCTTTTAAACCTGCAAAAATGGTGTACTTAGCTCAAAATAGTGAAGAAGAAGAAGAAGAAGAAGAAAAACAATGTACTCTACTCTTTCTCTCACTAATTCTCTCTATAATTCAATGCTAAGCTCTCTTGTGTTATGACACGGGTATGTATAATTGGGGTAACTTCTGCACATTTCCTTTGGCACAGCTTTCCATATTTTCCCTTGGAAGCTTATCAGGTGCTCTTGTGTCTCAGCTGGATAATTTTACCCTTGTCAGCATTTTGGTCACTTGCGAGGCACCTGCATTGCGCAGGTGGCCATCCGTGAGCCACAGTTGCTTCGCAGGTCAGTGAAGCTTTGTTCCAGAGCTGGATGTGTCAACCTGAGCTTCACAAGTTCACTTTAGCTTCTTTCTAGTGTCTCCTACGTTTGCACCTACATTTCGCAGGTGCCATTGTGCAGAATGCATGCTCATTACTTCCAGCAGAGTGCTTTTTATTCAATTCCTCTGTTTTTCATGTCTAAGTTCAATACCTGCAAAATCAAAGAGAAAAGGCATAAAACCTTTCTAAGTGATGTGAAAACAAAGCAAAAGTTCATGCTTAAAAGCTTAATGAGTTGGTGAATGGCCAACTCGTTAGCTGTGATGATCCTAATTCTAGTTTATTTTTCCATAGTATTTCTAATTTCAAATTTCATTATGTACGTTTTTGTATTCCATGTAATCTTTCTTTTAGTTTCTAATAATATGAATATTTTATTAGAATTGAAGATTAGTTCATATGCTTTATCATAGAATAAAATCTACTACTTGTTTTTCTAAACTATCATGTAAATATAACTTTTATTTTTTCAATGTATCCCTGATTAGACAACAAGGATTACCTTCCAAAGATAGTTCTATATATTCTTCAAGCCATTTCATAGAGTGTACGTAGATATTGGGGATCATAAGAACCTAGATTCAGGTAATTTCTTACTCTGATGATTACACCAAAATTACTTCAACCCATATATCATTATGTAAAACACTAAAGAAAGGAGACTAAGTTTGAAGAAAGAGGAACGAAAGGATTCATAGTCTCATTGACCTCCACTTATACATCTATATCCGATTCCTGTGAGGAAGAGTATGTAAGAAATCAATAATTTTATGGTCACACTTGGATTTTGGTGCTTTCATTGTTAGTCAGGGATGGATGCGTAAGCTGCACCAGTGGCCATGCACGGATTCACAACCAGTTCATCTCTAGTCATGGATTTATTTGTGTCCCTCATTTGTGACCATAGATAAACTTAAATCATCCTAGCTCTATAAATATACCCTTAACTTGGGGAGAAAGAGAGAATGAAAAAGGGTTTGAAACCCTTGAAATTCTAGAGAGAGCGAGAAGGGGTCGACCTATCTTTATAAATGCTTGTCAAATGAGTTTCTTTGGTCATTTATGGTAGATTCTAATTAGTTAAATTCTAGCATTGATTTTATTTACATTGGAATCATTAGATTTACAAGGAATCTTTAATAACAATTAAGATAAAGAATTTGTTCCAAAGATAATGTCTCAACTCCTCCTACATGATTTCAAAGAGTTATTGGGTAAGCTCTAGATTATGAAACCTCACCATTTATGATTTGAGTGAAAATGAAGATGAATACTAACCCTAGGTACTAAATACAAGGTTTGAATTGATAAAAGGATATCAATAGGCTATTTAACTCCATAAATGGACTTATTAAGAGTGAAGTAACACTTCCGAGTGAAGGTTAGATTTAAATGGATCCTATTGAATATTGTTGAAAATCTTTGATAAAAATGAATATTGTCATAGAAATTGTTGTTGGATGAGGACATCAGAATCTCATGCTAAAGTTTAGGAATCATATCGAGGTATGTTGAAACTTAATACCTCTGGGAGATTTTTCTTTAAATTCACATCGTGAAATATTTTAGAACTTGATTTTAAATGTACTTCCAGGTTGGAAAATATAGGGGTGAAAGACCCAGAATTTTCTCTACCCAATCTGCAAGGTCGGGGACCCAGATCGAAATCCATAAAGTGGCTAAAAGGTCGGGAAATGATGCTAGCTATCGCTACCACAACAAACCTTTCAAGCCAGCCCTGGTCTTAGTTTTCATAGTATTGGTGGGAATGGTTATTCAACCATGACCAATCAGCGTAAAGATGCGACACCGTTAAAACTTTGAGGTATACAGGCGGATCAGATGATTAAGAGTAAATGAGTCATCAGTAAGATTGGTGGAACCAGAGGTATCCTACAAAACTCCAAATCATAGGTCCCACTTGCGCCAATCATACCTGATAGCATAGACACAAATCTAGAATCATCAGATCGATGGGCGGCATAAATCCCAAGATAAAAAAGATAAGTATAGAAGAAAAATGTCACGCTCCGAATCTATACCTGGACGGGATGCGATACTTGGAGTAACAAGTAATCCCAAGTCAACCCGGGGTCTATCATAATATGGTATTTGGAAACAAAGCTGAAAGTTTGAAACTATGTCTGTGTCTGAAAGTCATCTATCTAATGAGTTGCTGAGAAAAGCCCCCAGATAACTCTAAGTCTAAATGAAAGTAACAACTGAAATAAATAATCCTCGTCCTAGAAAGATGAGGACTCACCAATGATACAGATCGAAATGTTTGAGTGAGATCTGCTAATGGTGCTGAGACTGAGAACCTGCAGCTGTATCATAAAATGATATAGCATAAAAGGTATGTGTCAGTACTTTGAATATATTGAGTATGTGAGAAAAAGCATAACATGGAGAATAAAACATCTGATCTGTAAAGACATGTAATGACCAACTAAAATACTAATCTGAATAAACTGTGATATACTGAGATGGTCAAAATGACCTTGTCTGATGGTCAGAGACATGCCCTAAAACTGAAATACTAATCTGAAATATTGTACTGAACTGATCTGAACTGACTAATCTAAGACTGAATTGAGCTGACTACTGGGAGAGTCTATAACCGACATATAACCACGTGAGCTAGACGTGGAGTCCGATGTATACACCCCATCGGTAGGACCCAATATACCTTGCCAGGGTATACAAGCATGAACTAAGTGATCGCAGGTCTGGGGCCATGAGGCTAATAAAAATATAACCTATGGTGGCAACGTAGTTCTGGGAACCTGGTGCGCTGAAACCCTGGTCTGCTTGGTGATAAGTCTTACTCCCACTAGAGAGTCCTAGACTGGCTACTAAGCTGATAGCTCAAAAATGGGGCCCAAAACTAAGTCAGGGATACCTATATGGAAGTACCCTGAGAGTCTTATCGGACCGGATTCTGTAACTGATGTTCTAAAACTGGTCAGAGCTGCTTATCTGGAAGAGTCGTAACCGTCTAAAGAACAAACTGTAATCTGAAGTTGGGGTCCTAGGGTTGTTCAAAGATGTTTATCTAAAAGTGTCATGACTGCCTAAAGAACCACTAAAATCTAATACTAAGTCCAATACTGATAACTGGGAAGCATCACGGATATCTCACGGATTAATTATAGTCAAACTAATTAGCTAACATTTATGGAATTATACCGGATATGCTAATAATTGACTGAGACTGGACTAACAAACATCTGACTGAATTCTCAACATTTTCTAGCAATATGGGAAACCCAACTGATAAAATTGAGCCACAAGGAATATCTAGTCCAACCGGCAAAAATTCTAGTTTACTGAATTCAAAGCTAGGGCTAAAACCATCCTTACAAGAATGAGTATTAACATGATAACTACGTAGTGGAATTATAACAACAATCAACATAGACAACATGCCACATGCTATAAATGAAGTCTGACATATAATTTATTCACATTCGAAAGTTTCAGAGCCAGAACTGATAGAGAAGATAGAGAAGACTTTTGGGAACACAAGGGAACAACTATTCTCTTGTTGAATTCCCACATACCTGGTGATGGAAATCCCTGAGAGAATCCCTTGAAAATCTGAGGAGAATTCGATTGCCCTAACTTCTGCTCTAAGTCTTTCTGAGAGAAATTTTACGTTCTAACTTTTAAGGGAACGAGAAATGAAATAAACCATCGGTTACCCCTCTAAAACCCCTGATTAAAACCCAATATGACGTGGTTTAGAGTCTAGGAGTTTAGAAAATTACGTAAAACTCCCTAGGAAATTCATAGGAAAAAGGACCCTGCCAGTCCCCACGAGGCACTCTACGAGCCGCGAGGTCAGGGACGACTTGTTGTGTCCAGTCTTGATATGCACTGGAAATTTTCTACAAATTTCCCAACCTGCCAATTATTGACTTCACGAGTCTTCAGGAGATCCAACGACTCGTGACGTCTCCCATTGCCACTGAACTAAAATTCCTCTTCAGGGGTCACCACGGGATACTTGACGTTTCGTTACCAGTGATCACAACTCGCCGTCATCTCCCGTAGTCCTCACTGCTAAAAACCACCTGGGGGTCACCACGGGCGACACCATGACTCGTGGTGTCCCAAATGAGTCATGGTGAGGACCTATTAAGTGCACTGCTCTAATTTTTCCAACTTTCAGTCAACCTTTAACCACGACTCACATAACGACTCGTGGTCACACCCATGGTCACTCAATTTCCCAATTTTTCAACCAAGTCTGGACCCTTACCCATGACTCACTCCACGACTCGTGGCCTGCCCTACGAGTCACAGGACGACTCGTTCTGTGACCTGGTGCAGAAAATTCTATTTTCTCCGCTTCATCTCCCGGGTCTGATCTTAGGGTTTTCGGGACATTAAAATATCTCTCCCTTGGGAGCATTCATCCTCGAATGTTGGAAAACACATAGAAAAATAGAGAATTGCAATCATTAAACTCAAATACTGATCATGAAAGCTGAAAACAAACGAAATCACTACCTCCGAACTGAACTACATGACTGAACTGAATTCACGAATCACACACACACATATTCAAACATGAAAGAAACTGGGACACATGGATTGAACATGTAACTGAATAGAATTTTTAGGGAGAAAATTGATACCGTAAACTGAAACTAAGCTGGAAGGGAATAAATATTGGTATCTAGCCATCATATCTGCTTCGGTTTCCCACGTAGCTCATTCAACATGTTGATTTCTCCACAAGACTTTGACTGAAGCTACTTCTTTGTTCCTTAACTTATGAACCTCTCGGTCAAGGATCTGAACTGGGACCTCTTCATAAGATAGACTATCTTTTATTCCCATGCTATCTAGTGGCACAACTGAGGCTAGATCGCCGATGCACTTCTTCAATAGTGACACATGGAAGACTGGATGCACAGATGCCAACTCTGAAGGTAATTCCATCTCATAGGTTATATTGCCAATTCGCCTCAAAATTATGTAGGGTCTCATACATCTCAGACTGAGTTTTCCTTTCTTTCCAAATATCATCACCCCTTTCATGGGTGAAATTTTCAAAAAAAAACCAATCATCCACTGCAAACTCTAACTCTCTTCTCGTCACATCAGCATAATATTTTTGACGGCTCTGAGCTATTTTCAATCTTTCTCAGATGAGTTGTACTTTCTGCATAGCTTCACGAATGGTGTCTAGCTCTATCAAGGTAGCTTCACCAACCTCAAACCACCCTATAGGAGATCTACACCTCCTATAATATAATGCCTCAAATGGGGCCATCTGAATACTGGAGTGGTAGCTGTTATTGTAAGCAAACTCGATAAGAGGTAGGTGATCATCTCAACTGCCCTTGAAATTGATCACTCACGCTCTCAGCATATCTTCTAAGGTTTGTATAGTCCGCTCAACTTGTCCATCTATCTGCGGGTGAAAAGCTATCCTGAGCTTGACCGGGGTACCGAGTACCTTCTGAAAAGACTTCCAAAAATGAGAGGTGTACTAGGTACCTCTATCTGAAATAATGGACAATGGCACCAGTAAGTCTGACCAACTCCCAGATATAAAGCCTAGCATAATCCTCAGCTGAGTCTGTAGTTTTAACTGGGAGGAAGTGTGCTGACTTAGTCAGTCTATTATGACCCAGATTGAATCATGTTGTCGACGAGTCCGAGGTAGATCTGTAATAAAATCTATATTTACTTCTTCCCACATCCATGTGGGTATACTAATATCCTGAGTCATACCTCCCGGTCTCTGCTGCTCTATTTTGACTTGCTGGTAGTTCGGGCACTTAGCTACAAATTTTGATATGTCTCTCTTCATGCTATTCCACCAGTAAATATCCCATAAATCACAATACATTTTAGTAGCCCCTGGGTGGATGAAATATCTTGAACTGTGTGCTTCATCCAGTATCTATTGTCTCAAATCACCCACATCTGGTACGCACAACCTACCCTGGTAACGGAGTACACCATCTCCCCCTTGGAAGAAAGCCTCCACTTCTTTTCTGAGAACCGCCTCCTTCAGCTTAAGCAGTATGGGATCTTCATCTTGCCTTGACTTTCAACTACCAACGAGGAATCTGATCCACTCTACACCACTACTCTGCCCTCGACTGTATCAACCAACTGTACTCCCAACTGAGCTAACCTATGGATATCCTTTGCCAGTTCCTTTTTGCTCTCTTCAACGTGAGCTACGCTCCCTATAGACACTCTGCTTAGGGTATCAGCCACCACATTGGCTTTTCCCGGGTGATACAACACGCTCATGTCATAGTCCTTTAGTAGCTCTAACCACCTTCTCTGAAGAAGATTTAGATCTTTCTGACTGAACATGCACTGAAGGCTCTTGTGATCGATGAAAACATCCACGTGAGCCTCGTACAGGTAGTTCCTTCATATTTTCAATGCAAACACCACCGCTTCCAACTCCAGGTCATGAGTCGGATAGTTCTTTTCATGAACCTTGAGTTGTCTGGAGGTGTAGGCTATCACCTTTCCTAGCTACATCAGAACGCAACCGAGTCTAACTCTAGAAGCGTCGCAATACACTACAAACCCATCTATTCCTTCTGGTAAGGTAGTGAGTCGAGTTTTCAACTCCTAAATACTCTTCTCACATGCATCTGACCACTAAAATTTCACCTTTTTATGAGTCAACTTAGTCAGAGGGGATGAAATAGAGGAAAATCCTTCCACAAAATGTCGGTAATAACCGGCTAGACCCAAGAAACTTCTGATTTTTATTGGGGAGGTAGGTCTGGGCCAGTTTTTCACCGCTGCTATCTTTTGAGGGTCCACCTGAATACCCTCACCCGAGACCAAGTGACTAAGGAAAGTCATGGACTTCAACCAGAATTCGCATTTACTGAACTTGGCAAACAACTAGCGGTCTTTAAGTGTCTGAAGCACTATCCTCAGGTGATTAGCATGTTCTTCCTTATTTTTGGAGTATACCAGAATGTCATCGATAAATACAATGATGAAGATATCTAGATACTGCTTGAAGACTCTGTTCATCAGGTCCATGAAAGCTGTAGGGGCATTTGTGGGTCCAAAGGACATAACCACGAACTCATAGTGACCATACCGAGTTCTGAAAGTTGTTTTCGGTATGTCACACTCTCTAACTCTTAGCTGATGATACCCCAACCTGAGATCTATCCTGGAGAAACAACTAGCTCCCTGAAGTTGATCGAATAAGTCGACAATCCTGGGTAGGGGATACCTATTCTTGATTGTGACCTTGTTCAACTGACGGTAATCGATGCACATTCTGAGGGTACCATCTTTCTTTCGCACGAATAGTACTGGAGCACCCCAGGGAGAGATGTTGGGTCTGATAAAACCTTTATCAAGAAGGTCTTTTAAATGCTCCTTCAACTCCTTAAGCTCAGCTAGAGACATTCTGTAGGGAGGGATGGAGATGGGCTGAGTGTCTAGAAGAAGGTCAATGCCGAAGTCTATTTCCCACTCAAGAGGAACTCTGGGAAGATCCTCTGGAAACACATCAAGGAACTCACTGACAACTGGAACTGACTGTATGGTCGAGGTGTCAAAGTTGGAATCCTTGACCCGAACTAGATGATAAATACACCCTTTGGAAATAAGCTTTCTAGCCTTAAGGTAGGAAATAAACTGACCCTTAGGCGTTGAACTACTGCCCATCCACTCTAAAGTTGGCTCATTAGGGAACTAAAAACTAATGACCTTAGTTCTGCAATCGACTGAGGCATAACCGGAATCTAACCAATCCATGCCAATAATGAGGTCAAAGTCAATCATGTCTAACTCTAAAAGATCTGCTGGAATGACTTTGTTGAAGATTGAGACAGGGCAGTACCTACACACCCGTCATAAGTGTGGCGCGCTTCACACCCATGAAAAGGACTCTACTCGACGTAGCTTTCAAACATCCTACGATACTATAAACCTAGTGCTCTGATACCAAGTTTGTCACACCTCGAGTCTATACCCTAGATGGGACACGGTACTTGGAGTCACAAGTAACCCCAAGTCAACCCGTGGTCTATCATAACACTGCCTTCTGAGTGAAAACATAATGGAAGCTTTTAAGCGATAATATAAAACATTTATGAAAAAGAACTGACTCATGAAGTTTAAAAAAACAACTGACACAAAGCTGAAAGTCTGAAACTATGTCTGTGTCTGAAAGCCATCTATCTGATGAGTTATTGGAACAAGCCCCCAGCTAACTCTAAGTCTAAATGAAATAAATAATTGAAATAAATAATCCTCGTCCTCGAAAGATGAGGAATCACCAACTATGCGGCTGGAAACATCTGAGTGAGATTTGCTAAAAGTGCTGAGACTGAGAACCTGCAGTTGTATCATAAAATGATACAGCATAAAAGGTAAGCTTCAGTACTTTGAATGTACTGATTAAGTGAGAAAAACCATAATACGGAGAATAAAACATCTGAGCTGTAAAGACATGTAATGACCAACTAAAATACTGATACTGAATAAACTATGATATACTGAGATGGTCAATATGACCCTGTCTGATGGTCAGAGACATGCCCAAAAATTGAGATATTAATCTGAAATACTGTCATGAACTGATCTGAACTGACTAATCTGACTCTGAACTGAGCTGACTAGTGGTAGAGTTTAAAACCAACATATAACCACGTGAGCTAGACGTGGAGTCCGATGTATACACCCCATCAGTAGGACCCAATATACCTTGCCAAGGTATACAGGCATGAACTGAGTGATCACATTCTGGGGCCATGAGGCCAATAAAAATGTAACCTACGATGGCAACGTAGTTTTGGGAACCTGGATGCGCTAAAACCCTGGTCCACTCGGTGCTAAGTCCTACTCCCACTGGATAGTCCCAGACTAACTACTAAGCTGATAGCTCAAAACTGGGGCCCAAGAATAAGTCAGGAATACCTACATGAAAGTACCCTGAGAGTCTTATCTTACCAAATTTTATAACTGATGTTCTAAGAATGGTCAGAGCTGCTTATCTGAAAGTGTCATGACCACTTAAAGAACCACTAAAATATGATACTGAGTCCAATACTGATAACTGGGAAGCATCACGGATATCTCACGAATTAATTATAGTCAAACTAATTAGCTAACATTTCTGGAATTATACAAGATATGTTAATAATTGACTGTGACTGGACTAACAAACATCTGACTGAATTCTCAACATTTTCTAGCAATATGGGAAACCCAACTAATAAAATCGAGCCACAAGGAATATCTAGACCAACCGGAAAACAGTTTAGTTTGTTGAATTCAAAGCTAGGGCTAAAATCATCCTTACAAGAATGAGTATTAACATGATAACTAGGTAGTGGATATATAACAACAATCAGCATAGACAACATTCCACATGCTATAAATGATGTCTGGCATATAATTTATTCACATTTGAATGTTTCATGGCTAGAACTGATAGAGAAGATAAAGAAGATTTTTAGGTACACAAGGGAAGAACTATTCCCTTGTTGAATTACCACCTACCGTGTCATGGAAATCTTTGAGAGAATCCCTTGAAAATCTTAGGAGAATTCGATTGCCCTAGCTTTTGCTCTAAGTCTTTCTGAGAGAAATTTTACGTTCTAACTTTTGAGGGGATGAGAGAAATTAAATAAACTGTCGGTTACCCCCTCTAAAACCCCTGATTAAAACCCAAAATGACGTAGTTTAGAGTCTAGGAGTTTAGTAAATTACGTAAAACTCCCTAGGAAATTCGCAGGAAAAAGGACCCTGCCAGTCCCCATGAGGCACTCCATGAGTCATGAGGTTAGGGACGACTGGTGGCGTCTAGTCGTGATGTGCACTATAAATTTCCTACAGATTCCCCAACCTACCAACAACTGACTTCATGAGTTGTCAGGATATCCAACGACTCGTGACGTCTCCCGTTGCCACTGAACTAAAATTCCTCTTCAGGGGTCACCACGGGCTACTTAACGATTCGTTACCGGTGACCACGACTCGTGGTCACCTCCCGTAGTCTGCACTATCGAAAACCACCTAAGGTTCACCACGGGAGACACCACGACTCGTGGTGTCCCAAACGAGTCGTGGTGAGGACCCGTTATGTGCACTACCTGAATTTTTCAAAATTTCAATCAACCCTTGACCACGGCTCACATAATGACTCCAGGGGTTGACCACGACTGGTGGCACACCCTTGGTCACTCAATTTTTCAATTTTTCAACCAAGTCTGGACCCTTTCCCATGAGTCACTCCACGACTCGTGGCCTACCCCACAGGTCACAAGACGACTCGCTCTTTGACCTAGTGTAGAAAATTCTATTTTCTCTGCTTCAACTCTCGGGTCTGATCTTAGGGTTTCCGGGGCATTACAAAAAAAAGCAGCTCATTCGGTCACTGACTATTTTTTCATTAGATTCTAGAGAAGACAAATACACAATCACTTCCCATTTGCAGCCTTTTTGGACAATGGCTAGGTGATAGGGGAGAATAACAAATTGGTATTCACCTAATGACATATTACACCCTTTGGTCTGGTTCACGATCTAAGAATGGGGGTATAGTTCGAAGTGAAGTTCCACTTTCTAGTAATAATATTTATGACCCCCTCTTCTAATTATTCTTTTTGTACCTCCTTATTCTGTCCAGCGACGGTCCTTCCTTAGCAATGTTTTCTTCGCCAGCGGTCACTGGAAAAATAATAGCATCGACGGTGACCTTAGAAGAGAGTGGAGGATCCTCCACTAGGAAACCAGGACTTTGTGGTTCTATAACCTATATATGGGAGGTGATTGGAGTATGAAAGCAAGAAGAACAGTTGTAGCCAATAAAAAATACCGACAAACACAAGCAAATGGTGAAGAAGAAAATGATGAATGCAGAGAAAATTATGAAGCTTTGAAAATGGGAAGTGAACAAGTGTAAGGGTTTATATTGGTTTTAGAAAGAAAAGTTTTATGATTACCTCATTAAGTGGTGGAACAATTTGTCCCAACCACTATTAGACACGTATTTCGAGCATTTAATACAAGGATGCTCAAGTCACTTCATTAAATGTCAAATGCTTTTTATCTTCTCTCCTGTCAAAAAGTGAACTTTTCCACTTTTTGAACATATCTTGAGTACTTTATGAAATGTGGGAGACTATCTATTTTGGTTAAAATATGAATCCTATGTGTGGACCATTCAGGGGGCTATCAATGGTAGTACAAATCTAGTCTGATCCCGTTCAATAAGGGCAACCTTAGCGGGAATGCACAATAATGATCAGGTACTTATCTATGGGTTCACCCCTAGCTGAAGAGTCAACAAGCATTGAAGGTCTTGAAGGCATATTTATCCAACCCAACCACTACTGGCAAAACTGCACACTGGTAAGCTACTTCTCCTACACCTTATTATGGTCGAAGTGGTGTTAAATGTTGTTCTAGTCAAAGAATAAAAGGTACTCAATGCCTATTATGTCGGTAAAATATTGGCAAGTGACAAAACTCGATATTCGCACTTAGAGAATTTTGCCTTGGCCTTCGTGATAGCCGCTCGTAAGCTATGTGATGTTGAGTATATTCTTACGTCCATTTGCCATATGTTTTACCTTTTTTTGAGTATATTATCCATATGAAATGCATGAATTTATGTTTATGTGTGTCTCATGAGCTAACAAGTCTCTTTAGATGTTTTGAGCAGGAAACCAAGGAAAAAAGACTCAAAGGTGGGAAGGAAGAAGAGTTCACAAAAGTTGGCCTGACGAGATAGCTGGCGTGGCCCGCCAGACCTCCAAGTTCGAGAAAATTGTGCTCAAGTTGGTGCAATGGGTCCACTGGCACACCTGGACCTCAACTTCAGAGGAATTTTTACTCAACACCTTGGCGAGATAAGTGGAGTGGCGCGCCAAAAGCATTTTGGGATAAGGAAATTTCTCCAACACTTTGGTGAAATAGATAGAGTGGCATGCCAGATGGTAAACTTCAAAAGAATTTAAAGTCAAAATTCTAGTGCAGTAGATGGTATAGCACGCCAGATCCATTTCGGGATGGACTTTTATGTTTAAAAGCTGCATTTCTCAATGGCAAAAGGGTCATTGGATCCCATGCTTATAAATATAACATCTAAGGCATTTTTTTAGCTATCAATCATTCATTGTATTAATTAGTTGTATGCAGTTCTTGGAAGAAGAGACAAATTCATTTTCTAGGTTCCTTCTTTAACTTTTGTTTTTTATTCGAAGGATGAATTCTTTTATTTTTCACTTGAACATGAGTGGTCGAACTCCCTTTATAGGGTTTGGCCATAGCAGATGGTTGAAATTTGAAAGTTTGTTTATGTTAGTTCTGAATTCTTCTTAAATGTTGTTTATACTTATGTTAATTTCTTATTCAGTATATTGATCACCTCATGAATATATCTATTGGATTTTGGTTAAACTCAGAAGAGGAAACCAAGAGGGCTAAAAGTAAGTGTAGAACAGGTTTCAATGACCCTTGACTCATGGCTTTAAGGATAGATTTCATTCTCTAGGATAGAAATATACCCTTCAACCCTGTCAATTGAATACAAGCAGCCACAATTGTCCTCTCATGCTTCTTCTGCGACCATAAGGATATAGGTGTTAGGGTCCATCGGATGGTTCTTGAATGTTCAGGAGAATGGCAAGAAATGGGATAGTAACCTACAACTAGCAACCTTAGGAAGAATTAGTCTAGCATATTCAAGTCTTAAAACTCAACCTGACGCAAAAGTACCAATGCCCTAGATTCTATTATCATTTAAGTTCAACCCTTTATGAAAAGCATTCAAACTATTAGTTAATTTAGTTTCCAAGTTTTAGTAGTTAAATTTCCAAACTATTCCCATTTTTACCTGTTTTATTAGAATAGTGAAATAAAGTGTTAACCTTGAGAAATTAATCTAACAAGTCTTTGGGGGGTCCATAATCGAGACTTCACTGTCTTATATTAATTGATGACCACGTGCGCTTGGGCGACAATAAGTTTTTTGCGCCATTCCCGGGGACTTGAATATTGATTCATTGTTTGTAGGTTAGGATTCTCCTATTCTGTATTTTACTTTTATTTGTTAGTTGTTGAAGTTTGCAGGTGTTTTGTTCAGTGTATGCCTGCTACGAGAAGTCAAGGATCAACCTTGACTCATTTTGATCCTGAGATTGAGAGGACTTTTCATAGGTTAGCTATGGCAAAAAACCATGAGCAAATGCAGGGTAACAACCAAGATAGAATTCTAGTGCTTAAATTTGCCCAGTCAAACTTGGAGAATGCTTCTAAAGTGATCATCAAGCCGGAAATCATTGGAAACTTTGAGTTAAAGGAAGGAATCATGCGGTTGGTTCAGAATACTTGTCAATATTAGGGCAAGGTGCACGAGGATCCCTACAGACATCTTATGATGTTCGTGGAGCTGAGTGAGAACCTTCACAATTAGAACGTGTATCAGATGAGTATGTTAAGCTCATATTGTTCGCTTTCTCGTTGATTGGTGAAGCTAAGGAGTGTCTTCAACAACAGGTTCCATCACTACTTTGGAGGCTCTTTCCAATAAATTTTATAAACAGGTTCTTCTCTTCAAGGAGGACTAAGGAGTTAAGAGGAAAGATCTCATATTTTGTGCAGAAAGATGGTGAGACCTTAGCTCAGGCATGGGAACAATACAAGGGATATTTGAAAGATTGCCCGGATTATATGCAGCCAAAGGAGATCATTGGGCACAACTTCATAGAAGGGCTTAAGCTAGAGTCGAAAATCTTTCTTGACACTATAGCACAAGGACTAATCTTGTCCAAGAGCTATTATGAAATAGAAGCTCTATTGAATCTTATGTCAGCTGGGAGTTAGAATTATCAGGAATCAGGCAGAGGTTTCAATTCAGCCAAAGTGTCAGGGAAGCTTGAAGTTGATGGTGTGTCAGCAATCTGAGAAAATATCAGCCAGTTGGTGAATGTGATCAGCAAGTTAGTGACCACACTAGCTGTAAGCCAAGTAAATCAGGTTGAGCAAGTTCAGACTCCACCACCATCATGTTAGGTGTGTGGAGAAGTCCATGCTTATTCAGGTTTCCCTCTAAACCCAGAGTCTGTTTATTTTGTGGGTCAATAAGGTTGTGGTGGAGGTTTTGAAGGAAATGGTCACAACAAGGGGTACAAGAACACAGCTAATCCCTCATGGGGAGGAACTAGAATTCCAAATACCCCAGAAAAACTCCTAAGACCGCAATGCCAGCAACAGGGCAATTCTTTAAAGGATACTGTGATGGAGTAGATTTAAGTGATTAATGAGATGCAGAAATCCATCCACGAGTTGGAAAGGCAGATGAGGAAAATGGCCCTTCAGCATACTAATATACCCCAAGGGGCACTTCCGAGTAACACCAAGAAGAACCCCAAGGAGAAAGTGAGTGTAATCTCTTTGCGCAATGGAAAAGAGTTGGGTTAGGTGATCCCCGAAAATGATAAAGCAGAGTAAGAGAAAGTTGTGAGGTCTAAGTACGAGGTTGGTTAGTCAATCACATCAAAGACAAATGTAGTGGAAGCTAGACCACCTCCTCCATTCCCACAAATATTCAAGAAGCAGAAGGAGGACATAGCTTGTAAGAAATTTCCTGATGTTTTGAAACAGCTGCATGTGAATCTATCATTGGTGGAACTTCTGTAGGAGGTTTCAAAATACGTCAGGTATCTAAATGATATCGTGGAAAACAAAATAAGGCTCACAGAGTTTGAGACTATGGCTCTTATGAAAGAGTGCAGTTCCCTAGTGCAAAATAAGATTCTTAAGAAGTTGAAAGATCCTGGGAGCTTCGCTATTCCAATGGTCATAGGGAGCAGACAAGTTGGTTCAGAACTATTTGACTTGGGTGAAAGAATTAATTTGATGCTTGCTTCCTTATTCAAAACTTTGAGATTAGGTGAACCACGCCCCACCACAGTGACATTGCAGTGAACCAATAGGTACCTTGCTTATCCTGATGGCGTGATTGAAGATGTATTAATTAAAGTAGGACCTTTCATCTTGCCAGTGGACTTTATATTCTTGGATTATGAAGCCTATGAAGCACGTCCCTTCATTTTAGGAAGAGGATTCTTAGCCACCGTGGATGTTGTGATCAAGGTGAAGTCGGACAAGATGTCAATGTCTGTGGATAGGCAAGAGGTAGTCTTTGATGTGTTCAGGGAGGCAAGGTTGCCACCCTATTATAAGGACTTTGCATTGAGACCAATGGTGGAGCCTGGAGAGTGTAAGCAGCGGTTGAACAACATGTGTTGCATTGAAGATCAGCAAGTCAAGATATAAACCATCTCACTCGAGTGAAGGAGTGAGAAGTCTTACATCATGCCGCTATGTTACATTAGGCTCTGCATAGGAGGCAACCCGTGAATGTCATTCCATAATTATAACTAAGGCGTTTAATGGGAGGCATCTCATCTTTCTAACATTTTTTGTTTTTGTAGAGACGAACAGTGAATTTGAGGTGAAAGAGTATGGGAAAGAAGCTGAAAAAAATTTTAAGTCTGGATCGAAATACCTGGCGTGGGGCGCCAAGTCTTAAACTCCAAAAGGAAAAAAATCAGGTTGGTTCATTGGGAGGGGACACCGTGGTAGACTCTAGTCACAGAGATATTTTTCTTCCAAGTGTTTGGAAAGGTGAGAGACACGTCGCGCTAGGTGTGTGTTGGACGAAAATTTTTTGGTCCATGGGTAAATATTTGACCCAAGGACCTTAAGTACAAAAAAAATTCATGCCCCACACCTTTATTTAAATTACCATTCATCCTCTCTCATTAAAAAGTGAAAAATTAAAAGCAACAAAATTCTCTCTCTCTCTCTTCACCAAACTTGTAACTCTCCCTTCCCTTCCCCCCATTGTTTTCTTCTCCAAGGAGCTTGGTGAAGCCAATCTCTTCAACTAAAGTAAGTATTTTTCTTCTCTCTTTGTTATTTAATG
The DNA here is from genome assembly GCA_018107945.1 of Datura stramonium. Lineage (NCBI taxonomy): Eukaryota > Viridiplantae > Streptophyta > Magnoliopsida > Solanales > Solanaceae > Datura > Datura stramonium. The sequence goes on from JACEIK010004088.1 coordinate 110,574, forward strand.
TTACAAGCATACTCCCGCACCCTTCTTCCCCAAGATGAAAGACCCAAAAATTACCATTATTGGTAGGAATTTTGAATTTCACAATGTGGGTCTCTAGAGCTTTAATCTCTTAAGTTCTTCCATAATAATTCTATATCCTTGTTTGGGTTGCTTGTTGTTGGTTGAATTTAGTGAATCTAAGTTGAGGGTGTGAAGGGGGTGATGATTTGAATTCATGAAATTGGTGGATTGAAGCATTGATTGTAGAGAGAGAAAGGGCTTAGTTCTTGAAAGTCTTGAATGTGAAGATTCTTGGGTTGTTGAAAAATTTATGTAATTCGTTATGGAATGTAGTAAATATCATGTTGATTGTTGTTTGAAGTTATTGTGACTACTTCTATATGTTGGTTGTTTGAATTGTAACCAAAAAGGGGGAAAGTGAAGGGAATGGCCAAAGTGAGGTATTCTTTAGAAAAAATATAGGAGAGATGTGAGAAAATTCATGAACATTGTTGTAGTGTAAAGTTAGTGAACAATGTGGGTTGATGAGATTTGATATGATGATGGGGGAAGTTTGAGTACCCTACTTGACAAATTCTCGCAGCTATGCTAGCAAATTAAGTGTGTGGTCATTTTGCACCTCTTACACCTAATTAGCTAGCCTTGTTATTCATGAACTAATGTTTCAAAGTTCTTGTTGTTTTTTTATTTGGCAGGTACTATGGCATCACGGGGAGATAAAGGAAAAGAAGTGGTAGTCGCTGAAAAAGGTCTCAAGAGGCTTAGGAAGGGAATAAAAGGGTCAAATTCATCGCCCGTAAAAGCACCCCCTATTAGGAGGTTCAGAGCCAAAGCCATAGAGGAGCATGGGCTTAATGGTTTAATACACGAAAGAAGGCCAAGTATACTCTGGAAAACTGGATTGATGAGGGATGCCTTACACTTGATTACCCTACCATCTGCGACCCTATCCGCGAGTTGGGATTGGGACACCTGTTTGCAGAGCCTGAGGAGTGCAACCTCACTTTGGTGAGAGAATTATATGCTTACTGGGATACTTCCTTCGAAGAGAGCACCAAAGTCAAGATAAGGGGTCAAGGGGTTCTCTTCAGTGCTAGGTCATTCAATGATTTCCTTTGCACACCTACGGTGGACCCATCAATGTACTCCCTACTGCTAGAAAAGCCCTCATATTGTGAAATTAGCCATACACTATATGGTGAGTACTCATCTGGCCATTGGGCAAGGGACCATAAGGGAACCCATTCTAAACTCTCGTTCTCCTACTTAAATAAAGAGGCTAAAGTCTGGGTCAAATTTATATGTGGCGTACTCTTTCTTGGGACACACCACTGAGATTACTAGAGAGAGTTATTTTGGTGTATATTCTAATGAAGGGGTAGCCAAATAATTTTGGCGCGGTGCTCAGAGATAACATGAGGAGGTCCAGAGACAACTATCGATAGAAGTACTGCTATGGCAGTATATTGACCCATTTTAGAGAGGCTGGCATTGAGAAAGAAGAGGTTAATCTTTATCTACCCCTAGAAGGGAACTTGACTGGCAAGATGATGGATATCACAAAGGGCAAGAAGCCAGCAAATCCCTCAATTCCACTTCTCACACCCACTTATCGCCAAGCTTCAGATGACAGCTAGCGAGACCACATGTTCGGGATGTTAGAGTTGCAGTTGAAGATTAGAGGCAAACCTGTTATTGATGAGGAGATGTTAGCACTAGAGGAACAAATACCCACTCACTAAGAGTGCAATATTGATGTGCAGAGTGGGACTATCTTTCGAGGATTATCTAGATGATGATGAGGCCACAGTACTGATTGATGGTGTTGATGATATCGATGAGGATGATGTGAATGATGCCACTACAGAAGCCATACAAGTTGATGGTGAGGATGATGATGATGATGATGATCAAGAGTATAATCCTGATGATGATGACTGTGCTTAGAAGCCCAGGAATTTCTTTTTCTCTACCTCCTTGATATAATATTTAAGTGTGGAGTAGAGGAAATAGATTTCCTATTTATTCCTTCTTTGCTAAATCTGTAGTGGGATGTAGCATTAGTTTTCATTCTCTGTGTTGGTGGCTTATTGATAAAACCATGGTCTATAATAGCTAGTAATGATGATGACTGTGACACTGATGATGCCTTGTTACTTGTTATGTGATCGTCTCTACTTAGTCTATTTTATTAATTGAGAGTGTCAATTTTTTTCTTTTAGTGTCTTCATAGAGGTAGTGACCTTTCCCGATGATGGATGGATGACGACCTTCTGAAGAGAACTTAGTCACAATTTTTTTTATTTCTTAGAATGGAGTCGAAACTACTACTTGTATGCTCTTTGATATTCCACTTAGAAGCTAAGCTAGAGACAATGAGGTGGTCATCTTGAATGTATAAGAAGTAGAAATCCATGATTGACACATAGGTTCTCTAATTTGACTCAAGAAAAAATAATCTTAGGTCTTAATAATGATAGTCTTATTCAACTTGATTGTGTGGATTTGTAGCCATAGGAAACCGACTCACATCATGATGTCATGAGAGATGAGCTTTAATTGTGGTGGGTTTTACATAATGTAGCATCTAGAACTTGCCTAAGTGTACATAGGATAGTTGCCAATAAAGTAAAATATGCTTAAGGAGTTTCTTTGAAAAAAATCATTTTGTCCATCGTTGTTGTACCTTCCTTAACACTATTCCTAGTTAACCCCTTCAAGCCATAAGCCGTAATTTTTTCTTAGTCACAAAATAAGCCTATTCTCCTTTTGTTGTGAGACCTTCAGAATTTTTTATCCAAAGATAGCCTAACACACTTTGAGAATTAAGAATGAGGGTCCACCAAGGTAGAAAGAGTCAAGGGAGAGGAAAGAAAGAAAATATGGGGATGATAAGAAGAGAAAATAGAAAAGGGGTGCCCACAAAAAAATTATTGGCTACTTGCTGCTAGAACATAAATAAAAAGATTTTAATAGTTGATAATTCATGTGAACTTGTTAGTGGAACCTAGTAGTCAAGTAGTAAGAAAGTGGCATGAGAAAAGAGAAGAGAATTAGTGAAAGAAAAGGGTGAGTAGTTAAGAAAAGAGGTGGACAAGAAAGATGAAAAAAATGTCTTAAAGTGCTTAATACCGGTAGTCACTAGTAAAGAAAAATTATTCCTACCCGTCCCTTAGCCGACATTACAATCAAGAAAAGTCCTTATGATCTTAGTTTTGTTGAAGCAACAAAGTAGTCTGAATGTACATAAGGGGCAAGCTTATGGCATGTTGCATGTGTATGATACATCGTTTCTGATAGTGAGTGTGTCTTGCTTATTATGTTCCAAGCTTTGATTGATACTATGAGAGAAGGAACATCACTAAATAAGTGAATGCATAAGATGGTCAAAGTAGGTGTACTATGTGTTGCATTTTTCATACTTAATCATATTGGCCCTGTTTTGAAAAGATGAGTCAATTTAGAGGCTATGTAATCTTGAATGTGAGAACTTCTGTATATGCTTGATATGAGTTGTTATGAATTGATGAACCACTGATGAATGTGCTTTTTTCTAGCTGTTTGAGTGAGGATTGATAAAGGAAACAAGTGGTGGGAAAATAGGTTTGTGCACATAAGTAAGGATTGTTCTAGGACGAACTATGGATTAAGTGTGGGGTGGTGATGTTGGGCATATTCTTATGCCTATTTGCAATCTTTTTACCCATGTTTTGCCTTTTTTGAGTATATTATCCTTATGAAATGCATGAATTTATGTTTATGTGTGTCTCAATAGCTAACAAGTGCTTTTAGATATTTTGCATAGGAAACCAAGGAAAAAAGACTCAAAAATGATCCAAGGTCCGAAGGAAGAAGAGTTCGCAAAAGTTGGTCTGGACAGATAGCAGGCGTGGCGTGCCAGACCCCCAACTTTAAAGAAAATTATGCTTAATTTGGTGTAATGGATGGAATGGTGCTCCAGGACCTCAACTTCAGAGGAATTTTTGCTCAACACCTCGTCGAGATAAGTGGAGTGGCACGCCAGAAGCACTCCAAACTTAGGAAATTTCTCAAACACTTTGGTGTAATGGATGGAGTGGCATGCCAGAGGGCCAATTTTAGAAGAATTTCAAGTCAAAATTCTAGCACAGTAGATGGTGCGGGGCGCCAGATCCATTCCGAGATGGATTTTCAAACTTAAAAGCTGCATTTCTCAAGGGAAAAAGAGTCATTGGATCTCATGCTTATTAATATAACATCTAAAGAATTTTCTTAGATATCAATCATTCATTGTATTAATTAGTTCTACGCAGTTCTTGGAAAAAGAGACAAATTCATTTTCTAGGTTCCTTCTTTAACTTTTGTTTTTGATTCGAAGGATGAATTCTTTTATTTTTCACTTGAACATGAGTGGTTGAACTCCCTTTATAGGGTTTGGCCATAGCAGATGGTTGAAATTTGAAAGTTTGTTTATGTTAGTTCTGAATTATTCTTAAATGTTGTTTATACTTACTTATGTTAATTTCTTATTCAGTAGATTGATCACCTCATAAATATATCTATGGCTTTTGGTTGAACTGGGGAGAGGGAACTAAGAGGGTTAAAAGTAAGTGTAGAATAGGTTACAAAGACCCTTGACCCAAGGGTTAAAGGATAGATTTCATTATCGAGGATAGGAATATACCCTTCAACCCTTTCAATTGAATACAAGTAGCCATAATGTAATACCCCAGAAGTTCCTAAGCCTATACTCGGGAGTTGAAACGAAAAGTAGCAGAAAAGTCAGAAGTTCTCTCAGAACAACCCGTGGAACGAGTCATTGGATGGCCTAATGACTCGTGGTAGCCACCCTGGTCAAGTTCTGTAACAGAGGATCCTGTGGTGACGGGTCTAGGAACGATCGGTTGTTCGACGTAACGGGTCGTTTTGAGTGGGTCATTTTGAAGATGGTCCTGGTTAAAGAAGGTTGGCACGAGTCATGGTATGACTCGTTGTTCTAAACAATGAGTCGTTATATGTGCCCGTAGGGAGATTTCTAGGATGGGACAAGTGGTGACAACGGCTAGCAATGACGGGTCATTGGAGTTGTAATGACTCATCATGTACTGTCGTGGTAAAAGACCTGAGACGGGAAGATGAGATGAAACAACAAGGGAAGTAACGGGTCATGGGAGCGAGGGATGAAGGCGGAGACCCGTGCGTGCAGCAGGTGTAGAGTCAGTCGAACTAGTCCTGCGAATATGCGAAAATTTTCTTTATGAATGGAGACCAGACACAATTTCTTTAGTGGGGACTGAAATCGTGACTATGTGTTCATGCTTTCGAAAAGAAACCAACCATCTACACGGGGCACTATTTTTCTACTTATTGCATTAGTCACGTCTATTTTGAAGTCTTATTTAACTCGTTCGATGTGAAGCCCTTCCACACCTGTGTTGGTTCTTTCTTCGAACAGTGGCTAATTTCCTACAAGTTTACTAAGGGCAAATCCGTAAATTATAAACCCCTAAGCACTATACTACATTGTTTTAAGCTCAGAAAAATGTGTTTTAAGAGGGTTAAGTCCATTCTAAACCCATCCTCTTCCATGCATGCAAGCCTAGAGGTTCTAAGGGGTGATCAAGCTTAGGATTCATCTAGCTTTTCCCCAATTTCCATTGGGCTTCAAGAGGGTTTGTAAAATTAGATTCTTCTAGGTATGTAGGGTTATGAATGGGTGTATTCATCCACACCCATGTTGTCACGCCCTGAGTTTACACCCTGGATGGAACACGGTACTTGAGGACACAAGTGACCTCAAGTCAACCCCTAATCTATCATACACTGGCATTCTGAGTAACATAAAAATACATACAGCAAAAATTTAAAGCAAAAATAATAATACTTGAACAAGGTTACATATTTAATAAAATCAATCTGAGTTTGAAAACAACTTTACATCTAAAAGCCACTAGGTCTGATGAGTTGTTGGGACAGACCCCCAGCTAACTCCAAATTTAAATAAAAGAAATGTAAGCATAACTAAAGTAAATAAGCTCCATCCTCGAAGGATAAGGACTCACCGAATGGTTAGCTGAGTTCTTCGGTAAACGGTCGACTAACGGGGCTGAGACTGTGATCCTACAGTTGTATCATAAAATGATACAGCATAAAAGTATGCATCAGTACTTCGAATGTACTGAGTAAGTGAGAGGAAAATAAAATAATAGAATGAGTAATAAAAGAAATGTTGAACTGAAAGACATGCAATAACCAACCAAAGCTACTGAACCGAATAACTGCAATACTGAAGTGGTCTAGAAGACCCTGCCTGATGGTCAAAGCAGGTTTTGAGTCTGGATTACTGATCTGAACTGAACTAGACTGAGACTAGACTGAACTAACTAGTGGGAGAGTCTATAACCGACATGTAACCACGTGAGCTAGACATGGATTTTGATGTATACACCTCATCGATAGGACCCAATATACCTTTCCAGTGTATAAAGGCATGAATTGGGTGATCACAAAAGTCTGGGGCCAATCAGGCCAAAAAAATGTTGAAACCTACACTAGCAATGTAGTTCTGGGAACTTGGGTGCGCTAAAACCCCGATCTGCTCGGTGCTAAGTCCTACTCCCATTGGATAAAATAAACTGAATACTAAGATGATAGCTCGAAACTAGGGCCTAAGACTAGTCAGGGATACATATCTAAAAGTACCCTGAGAGTCTTATCAGATTAGATTCTGAAACTGGGTTCTAGACTGGTCAGAGCTACTTATCTAGAAGCGTCGTAACCGTCTAAGAACAAGTTGAAATCTAAACTAGGGTCCTAAGGCTGGTCATAGCTATATGTCTAAATTGTCGTGACCACCTAGTGGACCTATAAACTGAATTTTGAATCTGATTCTGATAATTGGGAGGTGATACTTGCACCTCAGGAAGTTCTGTAGTCAAACTGATCAACTGACATCTCTAACTGACACTGAGAAATATCATATTGTGACTAAGGCTAGACAATCATGTAGCTGACGGAGAATTTAACATGTAAAGTAGTAAGGGAATTCACTATATTGGTGAAATCAAGAGAATTCCGAGGTTTATTACTTCAACCATTATTTCTAGTATGTTCTACCCTTAAGAACTAGGGTTGAAGTCAATTCATAGGGATAAACGTCAATACTACTATTAGCTGGTGGGAAAATACCCTTAATTAACATACATGATGATTCCACGTGGATTAGACAAGGCATTATCAGAGATTTCTCAACATTCAAAAATCTGTAGGGCTAGAATTCACTCGTCAGTAGTAGAGGCTATAGTGAGTTAGTTGGGGTCTTGTCCCATCAACTCGTCAGTAGTAGAGGCTTTTCAAACATAGCATGTATTCAGTTTTCAGCATTGTGTTATGTATTCAGATGTTATGATATTTTCAGGCCTCTGCTTTATAATATGTGTTAGACTTCCGCTTGATTATGTTGAATTCAGATGTCATGTTCAGGCCATGGGTCGACTTGGAGCCCCTCGGGGTTCTTTGTCCCGTGTCTCGATCTGGACCTATGTTTGGTTCGTCATAGACTTGGTATCAGAGCATGAGGTTTTGAAGTGTCCTAGGGTGTCTGAAAGCTGCGTTAACTAGAGTCTTTTTCATGGGTGTAAAGTGTGTCGCACATATGACGAAGAGGCTATGAAACCTTTAGGAAATGTACTCTTCTTTCATGATATAAGTCGTGCGATGAAATGTCTCTCTATCCTTCTAACTCGTGCTATACGCGTTTGCAGAATCATGCCTTCTCACTGAGTTAACGGAAGAAGGAATGAAAACGGAAACAGCCATAAGAATGGTAATGCGGATGGGCACAAGCAGGCCCCACCAGCCCATGAGGATCATGTACACGAGCAGGTTGCCCACGCTGAGTTCAGGGTAGCCATTCAGATGCTAGCTCAAGCTTTGACCTCCCAAGTCAACCAACAGGTGGTAGGACATGTACCACAGAATGGGAATGCGGTGGCGGCAAGAGTAAAAGATTTTCTGAGGATGAACCCTTCGGAGCTTCTTGGATCAAAGGTGGACGAGGATCTACATGACTTTATTGAGGAAGTTCTGAAAATCACCCACATCATGGGGGTGACTGGAGAGTAGTGCGCGGATCTAGCATCGTATCAGCTGAAAGGGGTTGCGCACATTTGGATCAAGAAATGGAAGGATAGTAGCGCAGTTGGGACTAGCCCTATTGGTTGGGAGGTATTCCATACTGCATTTCTGGATCAATTCATCCTTCGTGAGATAAGGGAGATTAAAGCGGCTGAGTTTGTGAACCTGAAGCAGGGTAAGATGATAGTTCAAGAATATGCATTGGAGTTCACTCGCCTGTCCAAGTATGCACATGAGATGGTGAGAGATCAAAGAGCCCGAGTGAGTCGGTTCGTGCATGGGATAGCAGATTACTTGATCAAATATTGATGGACCGCGATGCTGCATCAGGAAATTGACTTTCTAATAGTTCTGTACGCCCAGCAAATGGAGGCAGTACAGGTGAGTGAGCGAGAGAGAGAGGCCAAGAGCGTCATGACTGATAGCTTCAGATTCTCCCAGTAGAGACCTGGTGGGCACCGTCATCAGTCCCACCAGAGATCTTCAGCCCGAGCGTTGTCGTCTATAAGTGCTCCATTCATATCCAGGCGCAATCAGAGGGACGAGCATCAGGCTCTAGAGGTCAGGGTAGTAGACCTTCAGAGTCCAGCATTCCAAAGTGTAGCAGGTGTGGTCGGAGACATGCAAGTCAGTGCTTAGCAGGTTCAGGTGCTTGTTTTGGGTGTGGAAAGCTCGAACATATGCTTAGAGATTGCCCAGCAGCCAAACAGGGCCATGATAGAGCCCGAGGCCTAGCCTCCAGTTCAGCAGCTCCACCAGCACGCCCAGCTCAGTAGGGGGAATCTACTAATGCCGGGTGGTGGTCAGTTCCAAAACAGATTCTATTCCCTAGTATCTCGTCAGGAGCAGGAGGTCTCCTCAAATGTAGTTACTAGTATGTTACGAGTATTCCACCTTGATGTATATGCATTGCTAGATCCAGGGGCTACTTTATCTTTTGTGACGCCCTATGTTGCTAGTAGTTTTGGAGTTAGTCCCGAAATCCTATCAGAACCCTTCACAGTGTTTACTCCAGTCAGTGATTTAGTTATAGCTCAACGGTTATATAAAAATTTCCCTATCACTGTCCTTCAAAAAGTCACCTCAGCAAATTTAGTAGAGCTAGCCATGACCAATTTTGATGTTATCTTTGGAATGTATTGGCTACACGCATGTTATGCCTCAGTAAATTCTAGAACCCGTGCCGTAGAGTTCAGATTTCTGGGTGAGCCAGTCTTAAAGTGGAAGGGTAGTTTAGTTGTGCTTGTAGGTCGCTTCATTTCCTACTTTAAGGCCAGAAAGATGATTTCTAAGAGTTGTGTATACCATCTAGTTAGGGTTAAGAATTCTATGTATGAAACCCCGACCATCCAGTTAGTTCTTGTACTGTGTGAATATCTAAAAGTATTTCCTAATGATTTACCGAGAGTTCCTCCTGAGCAGGAGATCGACTTTGGTATTGACCTTCTTCCCAATACGCAGCCTATATTCATTCCTCCTTACAGAATGGTCCCCGTCGAGTTAAAAGAGTTGAAGGAGCATTTGAAGGATCTTTTAGACAAGGGTTTCATCAGACCAAGCAAATCCCAATGGGGTGCACCAGTTCTCTTTGTCCGAAAGAAGGATGGTTCCCTTCGGATGTGTATTGACAATCGGTAATTGAACAAGGTCACCATCAAGAAAAGGTATCCTCTCCCCAGGATTGATGATTTTTTTGACTAGCTTTAGGGTGCCAAGTGTTTCTCAAAGATAGACCTCCGATCCGAATACCATCAGCTCAGGGTTCGGGAGAGTGACATCTCGAAGACAGTCTTCACGACTCGTATGATCACTATGAGTTTGTAGTTATGTCTTTTGGACTAACGAATGCTCCTGCATCTTTTATGGACTTTATGAATAGGGTTTCCAAGCCATACTTAGATATGTTCGGAATTGTGTTCATAGATGATATTCTCATATACTCTTGAAGAAAAGAGGAGCGTGTCGCTAATTTGACGGTGGTGCTACAGACTCTTATGGATTGCCAGTTGTATGCTAAATTTAATAAATGTGAGTTTTGGTTGAACTCAATAGCATTTTTGGGTCATGTGGTGTCAAGTGAGGGCGTACAGGTAGACTCTCAAAAGATAAAAGTGGTGAAGAATTGGCCTAGAACAGCTAGTCTTTCGGATATCAAGAGCTTCTTGGGTTTAGTTGGTTACTACCGGAGGTTTGTTGAAGGGTTTTAATGCATTTCAACCCTGTTGACTAAATTGACCCAGAAGAAAGTGAAGTTTCAATGGTTAGAGGCCTGTAAGAAGAGCTTCCAAGAGTTGAAGACTCGACCACCTTAGCACAGTGTTGACCCTACCTGAGGGTACCGATGGGTTTGTGGTATATTGTGACGCCTCTAGGATCGGCCTTGGTTGTGTATTAATGCAGCATGGTAAATTTATAGCCTATGCTTCCAGGTAGTTAAAAGTCCATGAAAGGAACTATCCAACTCACGACCTCGAGTTGGCGGCGATAGTATTTGCCTTGAAGATTTGGAGACATTATCTGTATGAGGTCCATGTAGATGTGTTTATGGACCACAAAAGCCTACAGTATGTGTTTACCCAAAAGGATTTGAACCTACATTAGAGGAGACGGTTGGAGCTTCTTAAAGATTATGATATGAGTTTTCTTTATCATCCAGGTAAGGCCAATGTGGTGGAAGATGCTCTTAGCAAGCTTTTTATAGAGAGTGTGTACCATGTAGATGAGGAAAGGAATGAATTAGTAGGATGTAAATTGGCTTGCACGGCTAGGAGTCTTTCTTGTTGACTTGACAGATGGAGGTGTCATTGTTTAGAATAGGTCAGACTCTTCCTTAGTGATCGAGGTCAAAGCTAAACAATATGAGGATTCGATTTTGGTAAAATTGAAGGAAGCCAATCAAAATCAGAAGGTGGAGGTCTTCTCCCAAGGGGGAGATGTTGTTCTACGATATCAGGGTCGTTTGTGTGTACAGGGTGTTGGTGACCTGAAGGAGTGGATGTTGCATGAGGCTCATGGTTCTAGATATTCTATCCATCCAGGTGCCACCAAGATGTATCGTGACCTAAGGGAAGTCTATTGGTGGAATGGCATGAAGAAAGACATAGCAGAGTTTCTGGCTAAGTGTCCGAATTGTCAACAGGTGAAGTTAGAGCATCAAAGTCCAAGAGGTGTGCTCCAAGAGATTAGCATCCCTACTTGGAAATGGGAGGAAATCAATATGGACTTCATTACAAGGTTGCCTCGTACTCGTCGATAGTATGACTCTATTTGGATGGTTGTAGACAGGTTGACTAAGGCAGCTCATTTTCTACCAGTCAAGACTACCGATTCTGCGGAGGATTATGCTAAGTTGTATATTTAGGAGTTAGTCCGGTTGCATGGAGTTTCCTTGTCCATCATATCATAAAATAGGTGTTCAGTTTACCTCCCAGTTTACTTCATGGAATATATGAAGTTAAATATGAGAGGATGCAAAAATTACTTGGACAAAGTCTGGACATTCTTCTCTCAATTATAAAATAGACGATGACTCAAATTCCCAAAGAAGAGAACATGATAGCAGACACTTAGGCTAATCTCAAATCATCAACAAGGTAGAAAGATCATGTCACTGAATCGGTGGTGCACTTGTTACATTCAGGGCTAAATGACCCAGTCATAGAGAATTCAACTCAACAAGTATGGTCTGGGATTGGCGTAGTGATTTATTAAATACTTGAGTGATGGAGAATTGCTACGAACTCCAAAGCCTCTCATTCGCTTAGAAAAAGGGCTACCAAGTATTGTCTTGTTGATGGAAATTTATATGAAGGTCTTAATTAGGACCATCGGCAAGATGCTTGAGTCTAGTAGAGACTATGTACGCTATGAAAGAGATGCATGAAGGAGTTTGTGGTAACCACTCCGGGGCTTATTCCCTAGTCCTGCAATTAATAAGGACTAGATATAATTGGCCCCAAATGGAGCAAGACTTAAAGGAATTTGTAAATATATACGACAAATACCAAAGGTATGCTCAAATGGTTCATTAGCCAAGAGAGCTCTTACATCCGGTTATCTCCTCATGGCCTTTCATGAAATAGGGGATGAACATAGTTGGGTTGTTATCTCTAGCTCCGGTCAGAAAGCTTTCTTTTGGTTATGATTGACTATTTTTCTAAATGGGTTGTGTCATGCCCCGCCTTGGGGGGTATGACTGGCACCTGGTGCCCTAGTAGGACCTGGACTGCTAACTGGTGAGCCTAAGCACATCTGGTGCATGGCTAGCTCTATCTCAGATTTCT
>JACEIK010004089.1:10465-44774 GCA_018107945.1 Datura stramonium
GATCAACTGTGGGAGGAATTCGTCTTTCTACACAGATGCAAACAAATTATATAATAACTAATTAATAAGGTTGGTTTGAATATATATCAAAAAAGATAATATGTAAATTCACTAATCCTTCTTCATTATCATTGTGGTTTTTGGTTTATAAAAAGAAAATTATTTTTAAGATAGTTCTTTTTTTAATTTGAAAGTTGCATCTTTCTCATAGTTTCTTAAATATTTTTTATTTTTAATAGTTTTTTTTGGTGATTTATATTTCGATATTATTATTTTAGAGGCTAAAATGACAAAAGATCAACAGTACCCATTGCTTACACCTATATATCATATTTCTGAATGACGTGATTATTGGATAAATTCAGTAAGTATTGTAATTTTTTTTAACATCTGTTCTTTTATGAAACGTCTTAATTCTTCATTCTTTTGTCTCAATTAAGAAAGTATTTCCGAAAGTAGTTATGCATGACACTATTTATTTATATTTAAACTAGTAAAATTATTCACACTTCGCACGATTTAAAGAATATTAGTAAATTTGAATTATTATTAGGATTATATATTGAGGAGACGAAAGTTGATGCATTTAAAATACGAACTTCTTAATTAGCAATAATATATAAGTAGGAAGACCATCTCCTCTAACCCCTGCAACCAGGGAAGGGTTCAATTAAATGACTTTCCTTAATAATAATAATAATTTTTTTCCATATATATGAGTTATTAAGTTTTCTTAGCATAATTCAAATCCCTTTATATGAATTCCTAACTCTGTTACTACTTACAACACGAACTTTAAAGTATTTTTTGCTAATACCTCATTCTTAAAGGGTATACATCGTATATGAAATACACAATCAAAATACTAAAGTATGAAATCAAATATGGAATATATATTTGTAAATAATACTATTACTATTGTTTCTTCTATCTTGTTTATTGTTAATATTCGTATTGTTAGTATTTTTTTCTTCAATATCTTCATCATAGCCAGTGTACTCTTACATTTCATTCAAACTATTTTCTGGAAAATAATTTTCTTGAGCCGGAGTCTATTGAAATAACCTCTCTACCCCACCAGATAGAGTATATCTGCGTATACCTCACCTTTCCTAAAATTCACTTGTAGAAATATAATAGATATGCTGTTATTCTTGTATATTTATAAATAATTAAAGTAAAATACTTATGATATAACCTAAATTAATCTGGAACGATGGGAAAGCCACTTGTGCTGCAAATACAATGCAAGCAAAATTGGTCAACTTAGAAATCTCATAAAGAATAGTAAAAAATAATCTGGTAAAATAGCACTCACATTATAAGTACAGTGACTCTCTTTTGGATTAATCTTAACACATGCAGTGTATTCAAAAATACCCGAGATGAAGAACTTTTCCCACTTTACATATAAGGATGAACTTGATTTTTTTCCTCCTGTTCTTGAGTCTAAAGGACTATGGTGCATAAATCTGTGAGGAACACTCATATTTGGGCTTTTTAAGAAGACTAGATGGGCACGGACCCAATATTTATACTTTTAAGTGGTTGATTATTTCCACCTTGAATAATTATCAGGTGATGAAGAACAACAATACTACAAATTACAATTGCAGAAAATAGTATGATCAAATACGTACACTAAAATCTTGCATTTTACAGTTTTATATTATAAAAAACTTTATCCTATTATTAGTTGAGTATATCAACCATTGTATCGGTCTAAAGTTGAATGGAAAAAGAAAAAAAAGATGTACTCGACAATGTTGTCTCCGCAATGATATATTGGCAAGCAGCTGGTTTAGCACATTAAGAAATTTTCATACAATGTACGTCACTACAACAACAACATAGCCCATGTGATTCCAACAGAAATTAGAATCAATTTAGCACTTGAACAAAGTTCAGGCCAACCAAAATCACGAGTATATAAAAAGAAATAATAGTTCTAGCAATTCACCTATCATTTAGATAGTCCATAAAATCGAAACCCTCCAAAATTCCTATTAAAGCATATAAAGCCACAATTGAAGATATGTGGCCATGAAATTTTGCATATTCCATAAGGAGAAAGAGCTTTGAAAAAAGAAGAAGAAAGGTTTAAGTCGTTTCGATATATTGTCAAAATTGAATCTTCAAAATTTGACCCAGTTCGATGGAGTCTCATAGAGTAGAAGTCGTAGAAATCACTTCTAATCAAGTCCTAACCATATACAAGTGATAAGTAAGTATTTCTACCTTTCTAATTTACAAGAATTTGTAAGATTTTGTCGAGTTGAACTCGTTTTGATATATTGTCATTATGCTTGTGGGCTATGAATTGCTGGCCTAATTCTTGAATTATAATAGCCCTGTTCCCTTGGCATAAAAGCTAGAATATGGAGGGATTATGAGTTCTTGATCACAACAGAATTAATTGAGCAGAATTCAGCTATTGAGGTATGTTAAGGCTAACCTCCTTCAACAAGTTATTCTCGTCGTATAGTTAATATGACTTGTACTTTTGTAGTAGTTTATGATTATATATGTTGTGATTGGATGTTACGAGATGAATTGAGGTTGTAACATAGTGTTACTTATCGGAAAAGATTATATTCAATTTTGACTATAGCTAGAAGCGACTACCTTCTAGAGAGACTAGTAATGTTTTGCTGCCATATTGAGGCCAAAGAGGCCCGTGGTTAGCTGTTAGCGTACTTTGGTAAGTTACGCAGCATAATCCGTAGCTTGACAATATAACTTTTTGTTAGACACCTATATATACAGTAAAGCTCGCCTATAGGCCATTGGCATACCTTGACGCATACAAGACTAGAATCTCGATAGAGTGGCCTTACCTTCGAGTCAGTGGCACCAGGATTGCCTAATGAACTGGGTGGTAGCTTGCTAGGTGAACTACCTACTGTCAATGACCGTATAGCTTCTTTCGACTTACAGCTGATTGTATTGATCTCTCAGGAAACCACCCTAGTTGTTGGAAGTCTGATAGACTACGTGATACCCTATGTAGGGACTTTATCAGCTGTTATACGTGGGGCTAACACCTCTAGCTATTTATATAGATGCCCAAATGCATGTTTCCTAGAAGGAAAAAGTTTAAGAACACCTGCCTACGGGGCCACGAGTTTCTTATGAGCTATATGCTACCTAGACAGACCAGATTGACACCCATAGAGCTAGAACCTTAGTATTACAGTTTTACCTTCGGGTTAATAATTGTTATGGCTGTCTTAAGGCTATTTTGGTTGACTGCTTAGAATCGTATCCGATTATTAGCAGCCTTGTAGTCATTCTAGGTGAGGGAACAATATAGTTAGTCGCCTATGACCTTGTAGTGCGCTTATGAATGACTATTGTACTAGTATGACCTTCAGAGTATTGCCAGGTCACCCCGGACCTTGCCCTTTCCTTTCTAAGCCAATTGATTTTATAATTACTTCCATGACTAACTGGATAGCTGTGGACACATAGAATACGCCTGTTAGCTGCTATTCAGGATGCCACAGGAGCAAGTAACAGTGTGTTAGGCCTAAGGGAGCTATGTATGCCCACTGAGCAAGGCGTAACATATAAGTTGGGCCTGTTAGATTCTATACAGGCTGCTCAAGGAGCAAAGGATAATCATGAAGTGCTTATGGGGCTATACTGTGCTCATAGGGCAATATGAAGTCGCGAATGACTATATTGAGGCCCCGAGAGCCATTTGAATTATGGTGTCCTTACTAGCCTCCCTTACGCTTGAGTTGGCATTACTAACAGTTACAGGAGCCCAGACAACTCATATACAGTTACAGAAGCCAAAACGACTCATATACGGTTACAGGAGCCCAGATGGCTCACATACGGTTACAGGAGCCCAGACGGCTCAGATACAGTTATAGGTGCCCAGACTACTCATATATAATTACAGGAGCCCAGACGACTCATATATAATTACAGGAGTCCAGACGACTCATACACAGTTACAGGAGTCCAAATGGCTCATATACAGTTACAGGAGCCCAGACGGCTCAGACATAGTTGCAGAAGCCCAGAAGTCTTGAATACAGTCTAAGAGATTGAGTATGCTTTAGTTATAGCTTGCCTACGGGGCTATAGGGAAACATATAGGATTTATAGTTTGCTTGCATTTCCCGGGGCTTATGGGAACCTAGGTAGGTGGTCTCTATGTTGCTTGCACCTTCCAGGCTTATGGGGGCTATGTTAGGTTCTTGTTTGTATCCTTTCTTGCTAGATATAGTTTATGAATGTAGAATCATACAACTTAGTTCCTTCTTGTATAATTGTCTACTAGATGCAGGCTATGATTGTGATAATCATATAGGTTAACTTCGACCCCTTTTTTTTAATTACTTTCAGTTTCTTATCATCTTTTATTCAGTTATTATTACTGCCTTACATATTCGGTACATATTATACTGACGTCCACGCATGGGGCGCTGCATACTTGCCTGCAGGTTCAGAAAGATAAGTTTCGAGATCTCCATAGCAGTTGTTCAGTTTCAGCGGATTGGCTAGCTCCTTTTCCTACGGAGTTGCCACACAAAGGTATCTATCTTTTGTTACATAGTTTTGGGTAGGCCGGGGCCTTGTCTCAACCAATATTTTTCTCTTAGAGGCTTGCAGACTACAGTTTATAGTTAGTGGTGCATTGTTGGCCATGTGGGGCCTATATGTGTTATGATTTTAGTGTTGGCCGCATGGGGCCTAGTTATGATACCTGTTAGACAGCATGGTGGTCTTGTCGTCCCGTATAGGATGTTATTGTTATTGCACCTGTTGGGTTAGCTGTTTTTGCGTAGGTTTATATTGCAGCCTTGTCGACTTGAGGCTACGTTTAAAGCCGAGATATAGCCATTTGTTTCTTGCTATGTGCGCTGGCATACTGTAATGATCTGAACATAGGCTCGGATCGAGACACGGGACAAAGAACCCCGAGAGGCTCCAAGTCGACCCATGACATGAACATGATATCTAAAACTAAACATAAATAAGCGGAAGCCTAACATACATAATAACATAAGTTTGAGAAAATCTGATAGCATCGAAAACCAGAATACATACACAAGTCTGAAGCTGAATACGTACTATATCTGAAAAGCCTCTACTACTGACGAGTTGATGGGACAAGACCCCAACTAACTCACTAATATCTGAAACTGAAAATACTGAAAATAAAACTGAAAAGAAGGGCCCTCGAAAGATGAGGACTCACCAACTCTGGCTGGAAAGTGCTAACACTGAGGATCTGGCTAACGGCGTGACTGAGCCTGAATATTTGAGCCTGTATCATGAAACAATACAACATAGAGTATGCGGTCAGTACGTGGAATGTACCGAGTTGCAGGCTAAGTAAAACCACTAAGTAAGTGAAATCAGAAATCATGCATATCATAAACATTTCATCATAAGAGTATGAGAGTAGGGCTTGCATGCTAATATCTAAAAACATGACTTAAACATAACTGCATATCATAACTGAATCAGGTGACCCAAAGCTAAAACTGAGCATTCATAAGTAAAACTGAACATTGGGTCAAACTTGCTGAAAACATATTATCATGACTGATGGACATACATAACTAATATCATGAGGAACAATGAGAGACTCGTCATATAACCGATATTACCACGTTAGAGCTTACGTGGTCCCGACTATTACACACAAGTGGGCAGGGCCATCCAAAGCTTTGCTAGGGCAAAGATGCTACCATGATATCGATATCAAGCTGAAGGCCCCTTGGGGGCAGGGGAAGCTTACAAGGGAGGTCCCAAATAATCTGAACATACCTACGTTGACACGTAGTTCTGAGGCATAGGATTGATTGACCCTTAGCCTACTCGGTGCTAGACACTACTCCCAAAAAAACATGCATATACTCTCCATCGTTTTTCAACGAAGATGACCATCGTCTAGTAACGAAGCTGAATCATAACATACATGCATAATCTGAAATCATAACATGAGGAGCCTTGGGCTCAAACCATACCACAAGATGAAAATAGTGGGAGTCTAGACTCCAAAGTCCATGTGATAAGCTAATAACATGAAATCTGAATAAATCATGAAACATACTTGTTCATATGGGCTTGCCCAATACTTAAACATGTTTGAAATAGACTTTATCATTCAAAACATGAATATGAACTTGGGTAATTCAACATCATACTTTCATCATAGACATCTCATCATGCTTGAATACATATATTATAATCTCAACTTTCATGAACTTCCATGGGTGGGCCTCATAATTTGTAAAATAACTTAAAAACATAATTTGTAATTGAAAATATTGTAAAATATTCCCATGAATCATAATTCAACATTAGAAACATGTATATATCATACCCTTGATTGATACTTAGAGATTTCACATGTTGGGTTAAAACCCCATAGATTCATCAACTAGATTTTGATGAAATTGAAGAGGGATTGGGCACGAGTGTGGATGAATACACCCATTCATAACCCTACATACCTGGGGAAATATTATTCACACTCCCTCTTAAAAGCCTAAAGGAAATTGGAGTAGATTTGGAGAAATTCTTCAAACTTGATCTTTAAGGAAAAGCTCTAAGTTGCATGCATGGAATGATGGGGTTTAGAATAGGTTTAACACCCTTAAAATCCTACTAACCGAGCTTAAAAAAACATAGTTTAGGACCTTAGGACTTAGGAATGATGAAAATACCCTTAATGAAAAACCTGGAAATTCTGCACTGCCAATGACAACGACCGGTACAAGGGGTCGTCATTGGCTTCAATAGGTCGCCACTCCCCTCGTTGTTTCATCCCATTTTCCAATAACAGGTTTGCTACCATGGCCGAACACGACGAGTTGTTACTAGTCCCAATGACTCATCATTTCCATCCATTGTCACCACTGCTTATTTTTCCGAAATCCTTCCAACGGAAGCATACAACAACTCATTGTTCCAAACAATGAGTCATTCCATGACTCGTGCCTGCCTCCTATATTATGACCACAACTCACATTGACTCCCTTTCAATGACCCCTTATATCAACCAACGGGTAATCCTTAGACCCGTTGTCACAGAACTCCTTACAGCAGAACTCAACCACGGTTGCTTCCTATGATTGGTCAGGCCTACCAACGACTCGCACCACGAGTCGTTCTAAGAGATTTTTTTTGATTTTCTACTACTTTTCATTTCAAGTCCCGAGTCTAGTCTTAGGCACTTCCGAGGTATTACAATATCTCCCCCTTGGGAACATTCATCCTCTAATGTGAATAAACATACCGAAAAGCTAAGAAATGCAAACATCATACCAAATACTGAACATTTAGAGCTGAAAACTGACGGAGTGACTGTCTCCGGACTGAACTACATGACTGAACTAAATTCATGAATCATACATACATGCATTGGCATGAAAAAACTGGGGCACATGAACTGGACATGAAATTGAATTGAGTACTAGGGAGGAAACTGATACCTCAAGCTGGAACTGAGCCGGAAGGGAATAGATGTGGGTATTTAGCCATCATATCTGCTTTGGCTTCCCACGTAGCTCCCTCAACATGCTGGTTCCTCCACAAAACCTTGACTGAGGCTACTTATTTGTTTCTTAGCTTCCAAACATAAAGATTAAGTATTTCCAACAGAACCTCCTCATAGCTAAGACTATCCTTCATACCCACGCTCTCCATCTGGACAACCAGATCCGGATCACCCAAGAACTTATTTAAAAATGACACATGGAACACCGTATGAACTGAAGCCAATTCCGAGGGAAACTCCAACTCATATGCCACCTTGCCAACACGTCTTACAATCTAGTACGGGCCAACATAATGAGGACTGAGTTTCCATTTCTTTCCGAACCTCATCACTCCCTTCATGGGAGATACCTTCAGAAACACCCAATCATCGACTTCAAACTCTAGTTCTCTCCTCCTCATATCCGCATAAGACTTTTGACGATTCTGGGTTGTTTTCAACCTTTCCCTTATAAGCTGAACTTTCTCCAAAGCCTCATGAACCAAATATGCTTCTATTAATATAAATTTACCGACCTCAAAATAACCAATAGGTGATCTACACCTTCGCCCATAAAAAGCCTCAAACGGAGCCATTCAAATGCTGGAATGGTAACTGTTGTTATATGCAAACTCAATGAGAGGCGAATGATCATCCCAACTACCCTTGAAGTCAATCACACATGCTCTCAACATATCCTTGAGAGTCTAAATGGTTCGCTCGACCTGACCATCTGTTTGCGGATGAAAAGCTGTGCTAAGCTTGACTTGAATACCAAGTCCCTTCTGAAACGATATCCAAAACTGGGAGGTAAACTGAGTACCTCTATCTGATATGATGGACAAGGGAACTCCATGCAATCGAACTAGCTCTTGGATGTATAGCTTAGCATAATCCTCCGTTGAGTCGGTAGTTTTGACCGGTAGAAAGTGAGCTGTTTTGGTCAACCTATCTACAACCACCCAAATAGAGTCATACTGTCGCCGAGTACGAGGCAACCCTGTAACGAAGTCCATATTGATTTCTTCCAACTTTCAAGTAGGGATACTAATGTATTGGAGCACACCTCCAGGTATTTGATGCTTAACCTTCACCTGTTGAAAATTCGGACACTTAGCTACAAACTCTGCTATGTCCTTCTTCATGCCATTCCACCAATAGACTTCCCGTAGGTCACGGTACATCTTGGTGGCACCTGAGTTAATAGAATATCTAGAACCATAAGCCTCACGCAACATTCGCTCCCTCAAGTCATCAACACCCGATACACACAAACGATCCTGATATCATAGCACACCATCTCCCCCTTTGGAGAAGACCTCCACCTTCTGATTCTGAACGACTCCCTTCAACTTTACCAAAATCAGATCCTCGTCTTGTCTAGCTTTGACCTCGGTCACCAAGGAAGATTCTTATCCATTCGGAACAACGATACCACTATCTGTCGAGTCGACAAGATGAATTCCTAGTCGTGCAAGCCGATGTACATCCTTCACTAGCTCTTTCCTCTCCTTATCTACATGGGTCGCACTCTCCATAGAAAGCCTGCTCAGAGCATCTGCCACCACATTAGCCTTACCTGGATGATAAAGGACACTCATATCATAATCTTTAAGAAGCTCCAACCACCTTCTCTGACGTAGATTTAGATCCTTTTGGGTAAACACATACTGTAGGATTTTGTGGTCTGTAACATATCCACATGGACCTCGTACAAATAGTGTCTCCAAATCTTCAAGGCAAATACTACCACTGCCAACTCGAGGTCGTGAGTCGGATAGTTCTTTTCATGGACTTTCAGCTGCCTAGAAGCATAGGCAATAATCTTACTGTGCTATATTAATACGCAACCAAGGCCGATCCTTGAGGAGTCATAATATACCACGAACCCATTGGTACCCTCAGGTAGGGTCAACACTGGTGCTGAGGTGATTTGAGTCTTTAACTCTTGGAAGCTTTTCTCACAAGCCTCCGATCATTGAAACTTCACTTTCTTCTGGGTCAACTTGGTCAACGGTGCTGCAATGGATGAAAACCCCTCAGCGAACCTCCGAGAATAACCAACTAAACCCAAGAAACTCCTGATATCTGAAGGACTCACTGGTCTAGGCCAATTCTTCATTGCTTCTATCTTTTGGGAGTTGACCTGTACACCCTCACTTGACACCACATGACCCAAAAATGCTAGCGAGTCTAGCCAAAACTCGCACTTGCTAAAAATAACATATAATTTGAGGTCCTTAAGAGTCTGTAGTACCACCCTCAAATGAGCGGCATGCTCATCATAGCTTCGAGAGTATATGAGAATATCGTCGATAAACACAATCACGAACATATCCAAATATGGCTTGAACACCCTATTAATCAAATCCATAAAAGCTGCAGGAGCATTCGTTTGTCCAAAAGGCATAAATACAAACTCATAGTGTCCATACCGAGTCCTGAAGGCTGTCTTCGGAATGACACTCTTCCGAACCCTGAGCTGATAGTATCCGGATCTGAGGTCTATCTTTGAGAAACACTTGGCACCAGAAGCCGGTCAAACAAATCATCAATCCTGGGGAGGGGATACCTATTCTTGATTGTAACCTTGTTCAACTGCCGATAATCAATGCACATCGAAAGGGAACCATCATTATTTCATACAAAAAGCACTGGTGCACCCCACGGGGATTTGCTTGGTCTGATGAAACCCTTGTCTAAGAGATCCTTCAACTGCTCCTTTAACTCCTTTAAATCGGCTGGGGCCATTCTATAAGAAGGAATAGATATAGTTTGTGTATCGAAAAGAAGGTTAATACCAAAATCGATCTCCCGCTCGGGAGGAATTCCCGGTAAATCACCTGGAAACACTTCTGGATACTCACATACTATAGGAACTGACTGGTTAGTTGGGGTTTTAGATGTAGCATCCTTAACCCTAACTAGATAGTACATGAAACCCTTAGAAATCATCTTTCTGGCCTTAAGGTAGGAAATGAAACAACCTACAGGCACAACTGAACTACCCTTCCACTCTAAGACTGGCTCACCCAGAAATCGAAACTCTACCGCATGGGTTCTACAATTCACTGAGGCATAACATGCATGTAGCCGATCCATGTAACAGATAACATCAAAATCTGTCATGGCTAGCTATATTAAATTTGCTGAGGTGACTTTCTGAAGGACTGTGACAGGGCAATTTCTATATACTCGTCAAGCTATAACTAAATCACCGACTGGAGTAGAGACTGAGAAAAGTTCTAGTAGGATTTCGGGACTGACTCCGAAACTACTAGAAACATAGGGTGTCACAAAAGATAAATTAGTCCCTGGATCTAATAATGCATATACATCAAGGTGGAATACTCGTAACATACTAGTCATTAGATCTGGAGAGACGTCCTGCTCCTGTCGAGACCCGAGGGAATAGAATCTATTCTAGCGCTAACCACCACCTGCACTAGTGGATGCACCCTGCTGAGCTGAGCGGTGCTGGTAGGGCTGCTGAGCTAGTGGCTGGGCCTCAACCCCTATCATGGCCCTGTGTGGCTACTGGACAATATCTAAGCACATGTCCGGGTTTCCCACACCCGAAACAAGCACCTGAACCGATTAAACACTGAATCATGTGTCTCTAACCACACCTGCCACACTCTGGAATGATGGACTCTATGGGTCTGCTCCCCTGATCTCGAGAGCCTGATGCTCGTTCCCTCTGATCGTGCCTAGATCTGGATGGCACACTCATAGCTGACGGCAGCTGGGGCTGATGATCTATGGTGGGATTGCTGATGGTTCCCACCACCAGGTCTCTGCGGGAGAATTTGAAGCTATTATCCCTGGCCCTCTTGGCCTCTCTCTCCCGCTCACTTACCTGCACCACCTCTATCTGCTGGGCATATAGAACTATCTGAGGGAAGTCAATGTCTTGATGAAGCATCGTGGTCCGACAATCTTTGACCAAATAGTTTGCTATCCCATGCACGAACCGACTCACTCTGGCTCTCTGATATGCCACCATCTCAGGTGCATACTTGGACAAGCGAGTGAACTCTTAAGCATACTCCTGGACTGTCATCTTTCCTTGCTTCAGGTTTACAAACTCAGCTGCTTTAATTTCCCTCATCTCACAAGGGAAGAACCTATCCAGAAATGCGGTATAGAACTCATCCCAACCAACGGGGCCTGCTCCAACTACCTTGCGTTCCTTCCATTGACTAAACCAAATGAGTGCAACCCCTTTCAACTAATATGAGGCTAAATCTGTGCACTCCTCCCCGATCACCCCCATGATCTAGGTGATCTTCATAACTTCATCAATAAACTTATGTGTATCCTCGTCCACCTTTGACCCAAGGAACTTCAGAGGGTTCATCCTGAGAACATCTCAAACTCTCGCCAGTGTTGCATTCCTGTTTTGAGGGACATGCGCTACCACCAGTTGGTTGACGTGGGCGGTCAAGGCCTGAGCTAGCATCTGTATGGCTTCCCTAAACTCTGCATGGGCAACTTGCTCGGGTACATGATCCTCAATGGCTAGTGAGGCCTGCTGGTGCCTGTTTCCGTTGTCATTCTCATGGCCATTTCCATTTTCGTTTCTTCTTCTATTAACTCAGCGAGGAGGCATGATCGCAAATGCGTATAACACAAGTTAGAAGGATAGAGAGACATTTCATCGCATGACATAGATCATGAAAGAAGGGAATATTTCCTAAACATTTCATAGCCTTTTCATTATAAGTGTGGCGCGCTTCACACCCATGAAAAATACTCTACTTAACACGGCTTTCAGACGCCCTAGAACACTTCAAAACCTAATGCTCTGATACCAAGTTTGTCACGACCCGAATATAGGTCTGGATCGAGACATGGGACAAAGAACCCCGCGAGGCTCCAAGTCGACCCATGGCATGAACATGATATCTAAAACTCAACATAAATAAGCGGAAGTCTAACATACATAATAGCGGAAGTCTGAAAAAAATCTGATAGCATCGAACAACATAATACATACACAAGTTTGAAGCTAAATACATACTATATCTGATAAGCCTCTACTACTAACGAGTTGATAGGATAAGACCCCAACTAACTCACTAATGTCTGAAACTGAAAATACTGAAAATACAACTGAAAAGAAGGGCCCTCGAAAGATGAGGACTCACCAACTCTGGCTAGAAAGTGCTAACACTGAGGATCTGGCTAACGACAGGACTGAGCCTGAATATCTGAGCTTGTATCATGAAACGATACAAGAATGTACATAGAATGTACCGAGTATGCAGGGTAAGTCAAACCGCTAAGTAAGTAAAATCAGAGATCATGCATATCATAAACATTTCATCATAAGAGTATGAGAGTAGGGCTTGCATGCTAATATCTAAAAACATGACTTAAACATGACTGAAATATCATAACTGAATCGGATGACCCAAAGCTAAAACTGAGTATTCATAAGTAAAATTGAATATTGGGTCAAACATGTTGAAAACATATTATCATGACTGATGAACATGCATAACTGATATCATGAGGAATAATGGGAGACTCGTCGTATAACCGACATTACCACGCTAGAGCTTACGTGGTCCCGACTATTACACTCAAGTGGACAGAGCCGTTTAAAGCTTTGTTAGGGCTAAAGATGCTACCATGATATCGATATCAAGCTGAAGGCCCCTTGGGGGCAGGGGAAGCTCACAAGGGAGGTCCCAAATAATCTGAACATACCTACGTTGGCACGTAGTTCTGAGGCATAGGATTGACTAACCCTTAGCCTACTCGGTGCTAGACACTACTCCCCCCAAAAACATGCATATACTCTCCATCGTTTTTTAACGAAGATGACCATCGTCTAGTGACGAAGCTGAATCATAACATACATTCATAATCTGAAATTATAACATGAGGAGCCTTGGGCTCAAACCATACCACAAGCTGAAAATAGTGGGAGTCTAGACTCCAAAGTCCATGTGATAAGCTAATAACATAAAATCTGAATAAATCATGAAACATACTTGTTCATATGGGCTTTCCTAATACTTAAAACATGTTTGAAATAGACTTTATCATTCAAAAACATGAACATGGACTTGGGTAATCCAAAATCATACTTTCCTCATAGACATCTCATCATGCTTGAATACATATATTATAATCTCAACTTTCATGAACTTCCATGGGTGGGCATCATAATTTGTAAAATAACTTAAAAACATAATTTGTAATTGAAAATATTGTACAATATTCCCATGAATCATAATTCAACATTAAAAACATGTATAGATCATATCCATGATTGATACTNATAATTCAACATTAAAAACATGTATAGATCATATCCATGATTGATACTTAGAGATTTCACATGTTGGGTTAAAACCCCATAGATTCATCAACTAGATTTTCATGAAATTGAAGAGGGATTGGGCATGGGTGTGGATGAATACACCCATTCATAACCCTACATACCTGGGGAAATATGATTCACACTCCCTCTTAAAAGCCCAAAGGAAATTGGAGTAGATTTGGAGAAATTCTTCAAACTTGATCTTCAAGGAAAAGCTCTAAGTTGCATGCATGGAATGATGGGGTTTAGAATAGGTTTAACACTCTTAAAACCCTACTAACTGAGCTTAAAATAATGTAGTTTAGGACCTTAGGACTTAGGAATGATAAAAATACCCTTAATGAAAAACCTGGAAATTCTGCACTACTAGTGACAACGATCGGTACAGGGGGTCGTCACTGGCTCCAATGGGTCGCCACTCCCCTTGTTGTTTCATCCCATTTTCCAATCACAGGTCTGCTACCACGACTGGACACAATGGGTCATTACTAGTCCCAACGACTCGTCATTGCCATTCATTGTCACCACTGCACATTTTCCGAAAATCCTTCCAACGGAAGCATATAACGACTCGTTGTTTAGAACAATGAGTCATTCCATGACTCTTGCCTGCCTCCTTGATTATGAACACCCTCACAATGACTCCCTTTCAATGACCTGTTACATCAACCAATGGGTCGTCCTTAGACCCGTGGTCACAAAACTCCTTACAACAGATTCCAACCACGATTGCTTCCTACAATCCGTCAGGCCCACACGACTCGTACCACGAGTCGTTCTGAGAGAAATTTCTGATTTTTCTGCTACTTTTCATTGTAAGTCCTGAGTCTAGTCTTAGGAACTTCGGGGGTTTTACAGATACACTAGAAGTGTATGTGTTCGCTAGGTCAGTTCAGAGTCCGGTGTGGCATTAGGTTCCAGTTATGCCTCCCAAGGTGGGGCATGACAAAACCAAGGACTAAAGAAAGAAAATAATAAATCACGCTTAACAAAACAGACTGAGCATTCTTACAAATTGAATATTTTCAACAACTATTCAAAGGAGAGCATGATTTCAACATGAATAATGTCAATAAATACACCTTAAAAGAGAGCAAATATTCTCTCAATTTGATCATACAACAGAAAAATCCAAAACTTTTAAATTGATAGCCTTGAATTGAGAAAACTATCTGGATACATTTCTAACCTTCTTATATGGAATACACTAAGTAATTGAGATACTTTCCCTATTCTATTGCTCTTTTCCTTCCTCTACATTAGTAAGAGATTCTTCTCCAATTTAGCTTGAGACACCCATCTTTCCTGTTAAGATAGAGGAAGTAAAGAAAAAACCTTCATTTGTAAAGATTTAAAATTGATTGTACCTATAATAACATATACAGTATAGCATAGCAACAAAAAAATAAAACGTAAAACACAGGATTAAGAGAAAAATTCAAAATCAGCTAATCACATAGCAAGAAGAAAATTCATCTAATATATCACGATTTTTTTATCATTCTACACTATGGGATCTGCTCTGTGTTTTTTTCCTTAATGTTGAATGCTTCATAATGTATGAAAACAAAACAAAAAACACCCTCTAGAATAGTTGACCAAATTTAATCACAGACTATTTTATCAATTTTCAGAAACTTAGACCCATATGTAAGAATGACTCACCATCAATCGGAAGCCAAGAATATGTAGACCAAGTTTATGCATAAATCCTAAGTAACTAACTACATAATCACAGAGGAAAGTAAGAAGTAGAGACACATAGACAATAATGAGAGATCAAAGAGGTAGATGGAAGACAAAGAGGACGGTTAATGTGGTTGCTATTGACTACCTGTTACGACCCGAGTCTACACCCTAGACGGGATACAATATTTGGAGTCACAAGTGACCTCAAGCGAACCCATGGTCTATCATTACACTAGTAACTAAGTAAGCATACGTGGAAGCTGGGCAAAAATAAATATCCAAATAAAACTGTTTTGAAAATAGTAAACATAATTGTACTGAATACTGAACATCTGTGTATGAAATCCAACTATTAACTGACGAGTTGTTGAGACAAGCCCCCAGCTAACTCTAAAGTCTGACTAAGTACTGAACTAACTGAAAAGAAAATATCATCCTCGGAAGAAGAGGACTCACCAATACGACTGCTGTTGGGATCGTTGGGAGGAACTACTGACTATGTAGAGACTAAGAACCTGCGCCTGTATCATAATACAATACAACATAGAAAGTATGCGTCAGTACTTTGAATGTACTGAGCAAGTGAGATATACAATAAGCATGAAAAAAAATAAGCAACTGAACTAAAATAACATGAAATGACCAACTAATACTGCATACTGGTAAACTGAATAGAGTATTGAGGAGGAATTTAATAACTGATGCTGAAACTGAACTGGAAGGGAAAAAATGGGGATATTTTGCCATAATGTATACTTTTGCTTCCATGTGGCCCCCTCAACTAGCTAGTTCCTCCATAATACTTTTACTGAAATGACTTTCTTGTTTCTCAGCTTACGAACCTGACGGTCTAGGATCTGAATTGGGACTTCTTTGTAAGAGAGACTATCCTTCACTCCCACACTATCTAGTGGCACAATTGAGGTCAGATCACTGATTCATTTATTCAACAGCGACACATGAAAGACTGGGTGCACAGATGCTAACTCTGAAGGTAATTCTAACTCATAGGCCTCACTGCCAATTCACTTTAGAATCCTGTAGGGTCCTACATACCTTGGACTGTGTTTCCCTTTCTTTCCAAAGCTGAAAGTGGTGAAATGTTTAGATAAACCCAATCATCTACGACAAATTTTAACTCTCTTCTCCTCACATCAGCATATGATTTCTGTTGGCTCTGAGCTGTTCTCAACCTTTCTCTAATAAGCTGCACTTTCTGCATAGCCTCATGTACTGACTCTGGCCCTATCAAAGTGGCTTCGCCAACCTCAAACCACCCTATAGGAGACCTATATTTTCTACCATATAATGCCTCAAACGGGGCCATCTGAATACTGGAGTGGTAGCTGTTGTTGTATGCAAACTCAATGAGAGGTAGGTGATCATCCCAATTGCCCTTGAAGTCTATCACACAAGCTCTCAGCATATCTTCTAAGGTCTAAATAGTCCATTCAGCTTGTCCATCTATTTGAGGGTGAAAAGCTATACTGAGCTTGACTTGAGTACCAAGTCCTTTCTGAAATGACTTTCAGAAATGCGAGGTGAACTGGGTACCTCTATCTGAAATGATGGATAAGGGAACGCTGTGCAGTCTGACTAACTCCCGAATGATAGCCTAGCATAATACTCAGCTGAGTCTATATTTTTAACTGAGAGGAAATATGCTGACTTCGTCATCCGATCTACTATCACCCAAATTGAATCATGCTGCCGACGAGTATGAGGTAGACCTGTAATGAAGTCCATATTCACTTCTTCCCATTTCCACATGGGTATGCTAATATCTTGAGTCATACCCCCAGGTATCTGATGCTCAAATTTAACCTACTCGCAGTTCGAGCACTTAGCCACAAATTCTGCAATATCCCTTTTCATGCCGTTCCACCAGTAGATTTACCATAGGTCACGGTACATCTTAGTGGAACCTAGGTGGATAGAATATCTAGAGCTGCGTGCTTCTGCTAGTATTCGTTGTCTCAAGTAACCTACATCCGAAACACATAGTCTGCCCTGGTAACAAAACACACCATCTCCCCCTTTGGAGAATGCCTCCACTTCCTTTCTAGAACTGCTTCTTTCAGCTTAAGCAGTATGAGATCTTCATCCTGCTTTGACTTAACCTCAACAACTAATAAGGATTCTGACCCACTCTGCAGTACTACTCCGCCCTCAGCTGAGTCCACCAACTTCACTCCCAACCGAGCTAACTTGTGAATATCCTTTGCTAGCTCTTTTCTGTTCTATTCAACATGAGAAACGCTCCTCATGGACATCCTGCTTAAGGCATCCGCCACCACATTTGCCTTACCCGGGTGGTACAATACACTCATGTCGTAATGCTTCAATAACTCCAACCACCCTTTCTGACGAATGTTCAAATCCTTCTGGCTGAACACGTACTGAAGGCTCTTGTGGTCAGTGAAAACATCCACGTAAACACCATAAAGGTAATGCCTCTATATTTTTTAAGCAAAGACCAACTTTGCCAATTCAAGATCATGAGTCGGATAGTTCTTCTCATGCACTTTGAGCTGTCTGGAGGCATAAGCTCTCACCTTACTCCGCTTCATCAAAACACAACTAAAGCCAACTCTAGAAGCATCACAATAGACTACAAACCTATATGTTCCTTCTGGTAAGGTCAAAACTGGAGCTGTAGTGAGTCGAGTCTTCAGCTCTTGGAAACTCTTCTCACATGCATCTGACTACTGAAATTTCACCTTTTTCTGAGTTAGCTTAGTCAGAGGAGACGCAATAGAAGAAAACCCCTCTACAAACCATCGGTAATAACCAGTTAGACCTAGGAAACTCCTGATATCTATTGGGAAAGTGGGTCTCGGCCAGTTTTTCGCCGCTGCTATCTTATGAGGATCTACCTTAATACCTTCACCTGAAACCACATGACCAAGAAAGGCCACCAAATTAAGCCAAAATTCACATTTGCTGAATTTAGCGAACAACTGGTGGTCTTTGAGAGTCTAAAACACTATCCTCAGATGGTTAGCATGATCCTCCTCATTTCTGGAGTATACCAAGATGTCGTCTATGAACACAATTACGAACATGTCCAGATACTGTTTGAATACCCTATTCATCAGGTACGTGAAAGCTGCAAGGGCATTGGTTAATCCATACGACATAACCATAATTTCATAGTGACCATACTGAGTTCTGAAGGCTTTTCAGTATGTCACATTCCTTGACCCTAAGTTGATGATATCACGACCTGAGATCTACCTTGGAAAAACAACTGGCTCTTTGAAGCTGATCAAACAAGTCGTCAATCCTGGGTAGGGGATACCTTTTCTTAACTATAACCTTGTTCAGTTGACAGTAGTCAATACACATTTTGAGAGTACAGTCTTTCTTTCGCACGAACACCACTGGAGCACCCCAAAGAGAAATGATGGGCCTAATGAAGCCTTTATCAAGAAGGTCTTTCAGCTGTTCCTTCAACTCCTTAAGCTCAGTTGGAGCCATTCTATAAGGAGGAATAGAGATGGACTTAGTGTTTGGAAGAATGTCTATACTGAAGTCTATTTCCCGCTCGGGAGGGACTCCGAGAAGATCTTCGGGAAACACATCAGGGAATTCACTGGCAATTGGAACTGACTAAATCATTGGGGTCTCAGAGCTAGAATCTCCGACCTGAACTTGGTGATAGATGCACCCTTTTGAAATAAGCTTCCTTGCCTTAAGGTAGGAAATAAACCAATCCTTAGGCCCTGAAACACTACCAATCCAATCTAAGACTGGCTCGTTGGGAAGCTGAACCTGACGACTTTAGTTCTGCAGTCGACTGAGGCATAACAGGAATGTAATCAATCCATGCTAAGAATAAGGTCGAAATCGACCATGTCTAGATCTACTAGATCAACTTGAATAACTTTATTCAACACTGATACTGGGTAGTTTCTATATACCCGATTGGCTCTAACAGACTCACCAATTGGGGTAGAGACTGAGAATGGTTCTGAGAGGACTTCTGGACTGATTTCAAACTGAACAGCTACATAAGGAGTCACGAATGATAGTGTGGCAACTGGATCTAATAGGGCATATACATCTAGATGAAAAAGACATAACATACCCGTGACCACGTCAGGTGAGCTCTCCTGATCCTAACGAGAGGACAAAGCATAAAAATGATTTTGGCATTGACCGTTATCCGTACCTGAAATAGCCCCTGCTAAGCTGGATGACCTGCTGGGACTTCTGAAGTAGATTGAGTTTTTCCCCATCTCACTGATGGACACTCTATTAACCTGTGACCCAACTGCCCACATCCAAAGCAACCTTGTTTTCCCATGCAGCATTCACCTGGATGGTTCTTGCCACACTTAAGACAAGCTAGGTAATAGTTTCTGGTACTATAACTCTGGGATTGAGAGCCAGATGATCCACCCTTTCGATCCTTGGGGGACCGAAAAGAAGGGGCGCTGACTGATGTGGGTGCTGGAGTTCTCTGTTGTTGCTGTTGTGGGCGACTACTGCCACCGGATCTCTGGTGGCCATAATCCGACAGACCTGTTCTATCCCGCTTGTTCTCCCGCTCTTTGTCTCTCTTCCTCAATCTACTGGGAATGAATGATGAGGCTGGAGAGGTTGATGTCCTTAATGAGCATTGCAGTCATACACTCCTTAAGTACCAAATATGACACTCAATTGACAAATTTGAGCATGTGAGCCCTTGGCTTAGCAACCATCTTTGGAGCATACCTCAACAACCGAGTGAACTCCAACACATATTCCTCCACTGTCCTGTTACCCTGTCTTAGATTCATAAGTTCCATGACCTTAGCTTCCCTCAATTCCCGAGGAAAGAATCTGTCTAGAAATGCCGTAGTGAACTCATCCCACTCTATTAATCCTACTTTTGCTGGCCTCCCTTCCTTCCACTAATTGTATCAAATATGAGCAACCCCTTTCAACTGGTAGGCATCCAGATCATCACTCTCCACAGAACTAACACCCATGATTTGGGTGATCTTCCGCACCTCATCCATTAACTCCTACGGATCCTCTCCCACCTTAGATCCATGAAAGATGGAAGGTTCATTCGGATGAAGTCCCAAACCCTAGCCGCAGCTGCAGACCCATTTGCATTCATTGGAACCACCTGCTGGTTCACTTGGTTGGTCACAATCTGCGCCAACAGTTGGATCGCCGCTCGATGTTTTGCCGAGGACACTTGATCGTCCCGAGGGGCTGCTGGAGTTGGTGGGGTAGGTCGGTTGACATTGCCAACCCTCCTTCCATTTCCTCATTTTGGAGGCATATTTTCACTGAAATGATTAGAGCATGATAAGGAGTATTAACAAAAGGGAGTTTTCCTAATAACGTCTTGTAGCCTCCCAGTCATAAGTGTGGGGCGCTTCACACCCATGAAAAGGACTCTACTTGACGTGGCTTTCAGACATCCTAGGACACTCTAAACCTAGCGCTCTAATACCAAGTTTTTCACGACCTGAGAGTCTACACCCTAGACGGGACACGGTACTTGGAGTCACAAGTATCCCAAAGCGAACCCATGGTCTATCATCACACTGGCAACTAAGTAAGCATACACAAAAGCTGAGAAAAAATAAATATCCGAATAAAACTGTTTTGGAAATAGTAAACATAATTGTACTGAATACTGAGCATCTGTGTCTGAAATCCAACTATTAACTGACGAGTTGCTGAGACAAGCTCCCAGCTAACTCTAAAGTTTGACTAAGCACTGAACTAACTGAAAAGAAAACATTATCCTAGGAAGATGAAGACTCACCAATTGGATTTCTGCTGGTATCGTTGGGAGGAACTACTAACGATGCTTAGACTGAGAAATTATGCTTGTATCATAATACAATACATCATAGAAAGTATGAGTCAGTACGTTGAATGTACTTAGTAAGTGAGATATATAATAAGCATGAAAAAAAATAAGCAAGTGAACTTAAATAACATGAAATGACCAACTGATACTGCATACTGGTAAAAGCTGAGTTATAACTGTGATATGGTCAACAATGACCCTGACTGACGGTCATAAACATGTCCTGGATCTGAGTGACTGAACTGAGCTAAACTAAGGCTGAGCTGAACTGAACTATATTGACAAGTGGGAGGGTCTATAACCAAAATATAACCACGTGAGCTGGACGTGGAGTCCGATGTATACACCCCATCGGAGTGTACCTTTCCAGGGTATAGTGGCTGAGCTGGGTGATCACATGGCTGGGGCCTGTTTGGGCTAATGACCTACGGTGGCAACGTAGTTCTGGGAACCTGGGTGCACTGGAACCCAGATCCACTCTGTGCTAAGTACTACTCCCACTGGATAGTCCTAACTTGACTACTAAGCTGATAACTCGAAGATGGGGTCTTGGACTAAGTCAGGAATACTTATCTGGAAGTAACCTGAGAGTCTGTATGACCGGATAATTGAAAACTGGTGTTCTAAGACTAGTCAAAGCTGCTTATTTGGAAGCGTCATAACCGTCTAGAGAACTAAACTAACTGATAATTTATACTGATGGTCCTAAGACTGGTCAGAGTTACTTATCTGAAAGCATCGTAACCATCTCTAGAACTAACTGATAACTAAAACTAGGGAGTATTACTGAACTAAACTCCTCAAGATCTGATTATTGTCAAACTGATCAGCTGACTTACTGAAAGATACTGAAAATGCTGGTTTCTGACTAAGACTGGACTAACATGCAAACTGACCATGAACTCACATGATTGTAATAAGATGGAAATTCAGGAACTAATAGAGTAATGCAAGAATCGTATCTAATCAACTATGCAAGACCCAAATTTACTACATATTATAGAACTAGGGCTAAAACAATATTTCGTGAAGAGAGTAACGACATACTTGATAAATAGTGAAAACATTGCAAGAATTCACAAGAATTTCAATCCACATAAATATTCATAATCTGACTAAAGCTAACCCTATTTTTGATATTCAAGGCTAAGACTAATGAGGAATTACAGAAGGGTTTTAGGGTACAAGGGAACGGAAATTCCCTTGTTGAATTCCCACATACCTGAAGTCGAAATTCCTGGAAAGGATATGGAGAATCTGAGGAGAAAACTTGAAACCCTTGCTCTTACTCTGAGTCTCCCGTCTGAGGTTTCTATGTTTTGATCTTGAGAGAATGAGAGGAATTAAGGGAACGTCTATTACCTCCCTAAATCCCCTGAATATAACCCAAAACGACATGGTTTAGGGATTAAAAACATAGGATTTTATAAAAATACCCTCAGAGCATCGTAGGAAAAACCCCTACTGCCGGACCCCACGAGGCACTCCACGAGTTGTGGAGTTGGGAACGACTTATGGTGCCAAGTCGTGGCCACGTCTAGGAAATCCCCCAAAATTCCTCACCTGGGAAATGAATGACTTCACGAGTAGTTAGGAGACCTAACGACTCGTGAAGTTTTCCGTTATCACTGAACCAAAAATTTTCCTTTCACCCCTATGGCTGGTCATGACGAGTCGTTAATTGACCTCACGACTCATCCCCTACTCTCGCTGTCAACACTGCCTCGGGGCTAAACTTTACTGGGACTCTTTTGATGACTAACACAATGAGTCATTTCCTGACCTTACTTCTCATTGTTTCTGTTGTTACCATTGAAACATTTACTATAAGCTTCCACTCGACAACTCTCACGATGACTCATTACTTGACCCAACGAGTCATCATGTAGGTCATTACCCCTGGGCTCCTGGATGAAAATCCACTACTTCAAGCCACGAGTCTGACCACAACTCGTCTAGTCACTTGACGAGTTGTGCCACTGCTCGTTCTGAGGCAATTTTCTGGTTCATCCCGATTTTTCATGCAAAGTCTGAGTTTGGTCTAGGAAAATTTTGGGGTGTTACACTACCCTTTTGAAAAGACACATACTATAGGCAGTAAATATGCTTATTTCTAATTGTTTAGTTTAAAGAAAAGGCAAAGATATTTTAATATTATAATCAAAGCACCAAAAAGGTGCAATTACAAAGATATATAATAGTTTTCCTCGAGGCTAATCTACCTTAATACATATACTTAAGGAAATCTATCAGTCAATTGTACTATTTACATACTCATCTATAGACTAAAAAGACAACAGGTTTTAGTAAAACATTTGTGTTGGTGCATAGAAGAGCTAATTCTTTTAGTGTATCTTTTATTGTTCTCCTTCTAGGACACAAGTTATGCATAAAGGAATAGTTCTTATCCTTCCATTGGACCTAAATTATGAATAAAAAAAATAGTTTGTTAATGTTTTCTATAAGTATTTGATATCATTTCAGCACTAACTGTTAAAGACCAGTATCAACCTATTGGCTGCAATCATTTGATGAACAACTGTAGGAACATAACTATCATGTTGTTTTGCAGTACCAGAAATAAATAAAGAGTTTCAACTTTCCTTAAATATTAATAGCACATTTGATACAAAATGCTTGCCCAACAGATGTGACTTTTCTTGACATCCCAAAGCCCAATATTTTTCTCACTTTCACTGCAGGAATTGCACTAATATTATATACAATAAGAAAATTCAGGTTTACATACCCAGTGATCACCTCTAGTAGATTTGTCACGATCCGAACATAGATCCGGATCGAGACACGAGACAAAGAACCTCGAGAGGCTTCAAGTCGACCCATGGAATGAACATGACATCTAAAATAAATATAATAAAGTGGAAGTCTAACATATATAATAAAGAAGAAGTCTTAAAATATCATAACATCCGAAAACATAACACAAGGCTGAAACTGAATACATGTTATGTCTGAAAAGCCTCTACTACTACTGACAAGTTGATGGGACCAGACCCCAACTAACTCTTTATAGTTTGAAACTGAAAATACTAAATACAACTAAGAAGAAGGGCCTTCGAAAGATGAGGACTTACCAACTGAGCCTGGAAGATGCTAATACAGAGAGTCTGACTATTGGAGGGACTGAGCCGGAATATTCGAGCCTGTATCATGAAATAATACAACATAGAGTATGCGGTCAGTACGTGGAATATACTGAGTATGTAAGGTAAGTAAAACCACTAAGTAAATAAAATCATAAATCATGCCTATCATAAAACATAATCAAGATAAGATTATGAGAGTAAGGCTTGCATGCTATATTCTGAAACCATGATCTGAACATAACTGAATATCATAACTGAATCAAATAACCCAAAGCTGAAAACTGATAGACATAAGTACAATCGAATATTGGGTCAAACCCACTGAAAACATAATATCATGACTGATGAACATGCATAACTGAAATCATGAGGAACAGTGGGAGACTCGTCATATAACTGACATTACCACGATAGAGCTTACGTGGTCCCGATTTTTACACTCAAGTGGGCAGAGCCGTCCAAATTCTTGCCAGGGCTAAGGACGCTACCATGATATTGATATCAACCTGAAGGCCCCTTGGGGGAAGGGGAACCTCACAAGGGAGGTCCCAAATAATCTGAACATACCTACATTGGCACGTAGTTCTGAGGCATAGGGTTGACTGACCCTTAGCCTACTCAGTGCTAGACACTACTCCCAAAAAAGTATGCATATGCTCTCCATCATTTTTCAATGAAGCTGAACCATCGTCTAGTGACGAAGCTGACTCATAACATACATGCATAAATATGAAATCATAACATGAGGAGCCTTGGCTCAAACCATACCACAAGCTGAAATGTGGGAGTCTAGACTCCAAAATCCATGTGGTAAGCTAATACATGAAGTTTTGATAAATCATTAAACATACTTGATCATATGGTCCTACCCAATACTTAAACATGCTTGGCATAGGCTTAATTTATTCGAACACATAGATATAGACATGGGTACTTTGAAATCATATTTTCTTCATGTACATCTCATCATACCTGAGCACATACATCATAATCTCATCTATTCATGAACTTTCATGGTTGGGAATCATAATTTTTTAAACTTGAAAACATTGTAAAATTTGCCCATGAATCATAATCCAATATTAGAACATGCATAGATCATGCCCATGATTGATACTTAGGAAATTTACATGTTGGGTTAAAAACCCATAGATTCATCAACTAGGATTTCATGAATTGAAGAGGAATTGGGAATGGGTTGTCACGACCCGAACGTATACTCGAATCGTAGACACGGGACAAGGGACCTCGAGAGACCCCAAGTCGACCCATGGAACGTGCATACAACTATTCTTATTTAAATAAGCGGAATGCTTAGTATAAAACATAGCGGATACGTAATCATAGTGTAACAACTGAAAGTACTGGGCATATACATAAGCTCAGTTCTACATCTTGTCTGAAAGCCCTTACTACATAAGATGGGTTGATGGGACAACACCCCCAACTAACCCAACAAATACTTAAATATAAATAACATAAAAGTCTGTCAAACGGACCTCCGAACATGAGGACTCACCAATAAGCTGAGAGCAAGAGCGGAGATGAACTAAGGATGAGGATGAGCCTGGGATTCGGACCCTGTATCATGAAATAATACAACATAGGAAGTATGCGGTCAGTACATGGAATGTACCGAGTATGCAAGGTAAGTAAAACGGACATTTTAAAAGTAAAATAAAACTCATAAATAATCGTAGGAGAAGGACATCATGCTTATATCATAAATTTCGTAAGTAAACATAAGGCTCAAGACTTTCAAATCATAAATAAATCATTCATTATCATAATCGTAAACTAACTTTATCAAAACATAACTTGAACTAATAACATAAATATAACAATGCACAAGACATGCGGAACAATGGGAGGACTCGTCATAACCGACACCATCATGGTAGAACCTTTCATGATGCCCCAACTATCTCACTCAAGTGGGCAGAGCCGACGCTGGCTTGCCAACGAGGGTTGTGCGTTAGGTGTGATATCACATTTGAGGGGATCGGTATCAATACAATAGATAACATTAGAACCCATGGTGGCACGTGGTTATGAGACTCCGGCGTAGTCCTTTGAACGCCGGGCTGCTCGGTGCTAGACACGGCTCCCAAAAATATGTATATAAGCTCATACGTAAATCAATAACATCATGCATTGAAATTCATTGGCTAAGATATAACATTTATCTTCATTGATCCCCTTTAAAACATGCTTATCCAAGAATCAAAGGCCCTTTTCATCGGCCAACATCATAAATCGATAAATCATGTAATTCATTCATAAATCGTAAATCATTCTTCAACATGTGGGCACTGCCCAATATCTCGACATATTCAATTCTTCCAAAAATATGCTCATAAAACATGGGTAACTTGAAATCATGCTTTTCCATCATCAATAAACTCAAAATATTGAATATTCATCTTAAATCATAACTTTCATGAACCTTCATCAAATGGGCATTTTAGATTTAAAAAGATTGAAACATGACTTTAAAGAAAATAATATAAAATCTGCCCATCATTCATCATTCAATAATTAAAATCCAATTAAATCATACCCATAAAGAGAAGTCACATTTTCATGCATTTGGGTAAAATCCCATAGAACTTGAATAGGAGAATTCACGATTTAAAATGAAATTTGGGCATGGGTGTGAAAAGATTTACCCATTCTAAACCCTACATACCTGAGGTAGACTGATTTTACTCTCCCTTGAATGCCCGCAAAGAAATTGATGGAAACCTTGGAGAAGAAGACCTTGAATCTCCCTAAAACTCCTCTAAAACCTCTTGCATGGGAATGGGTATGCATTAGGGACTTGACCCATCTTATCACACTTAGAAAAACACAAAATGATGTAGTTTAGGATCCCAAAGCATGGGAAATTTGAAATTTCCCTTAATGAAATTTCCCCTGAAAACTGCTTCGGACGGACCAACGACCGATCCAACGGGTCGTTGCACGATACCACGACTCATGGTATCGATTCGTTGGGTCCACTGCCTCACGAAAAACCTCAGGTTCTTTCCACAACTCATTAGGACGAGTCGTTGTTTTAGTCGACGGGTCATTGGATCGACCGTTGTCGGCTCTTTGAAAATTCTGAACTTCCCTTATCACGAGCCTCACCACGACTCGTGTTTGACTTCAACGAGTCGTGGTCTCCATCCGTTATATGCACTGGAAATTCATCCCCTCTACCACGACTTCAAACAACGGGTCGTTGTAACTAACGATAGGTCATTGGATGACCCGTTACTTCCCAAACTTGCTCAGGTCAATGCTCCCACGGGTACAAAGAATGACTTATTATTTCAAGCAACGAGTCATCACTTTGATCGTTACATCCACTACCACCCGAACCCTTGAAACCACGACTGGCTCCAATGGACCGTTGGTTGGACCCACGATCCATTGGGTCATTCGTTCTGTGCTATTTTTGCCAGTTTTCTGCACTTTTCAAATTCAACTCCCAGGTCTATTCTTAGGCCTTCCCGGGGTATTACATGGGTGTGGATGAATACACCCATTCATAACCCTACATACCTGGAAGAATCTAATTTCACCAACCCTCTTGATTGCCCAATGGAAATTTGGGGAAGAACTTGAGGAATCTAGGCTTGATCACCCTTAGGAGCTTCTAGACTTGCATGCATGGAAGAGAATAGGCTTAGAATGAACTTTCCCCTCTTAAAACATACTATTCTGAGCTTAAAAAGACGTAGTATAGGCCTTAGGATCTTAGGAATTACGGAAAAACTCTTAATAAATTCGCAGGAAAATACTTATTGCTAGTCCCCACGAGGGACTGGACAACTCGTGCCCATTAGCACGACTCGTGGTATCAAGTCGTTGCCCGCACTAGAAATTCATCAACACTGGTCACCACGAGGGGACACCATGACTCGTGGTGACTGGTCATTAGATGCACTGTCCAACCTCTCCATCCTTCAGTCAACCCCTGACCATGGACCACCTGACGGTTCGTGGTGGTGACCACAACTCGTGATCTCGCCCGTGGTTAGCCCCAAATTCCAAAAATCCAACAAAGTATGCTCTTCTCCCCATGAGTCACTTAACGACTCATGGTGCACCTCACGGGTCACTGGACGACTCGTCCGTGACCTGGTGCAGAAAATCCTATTTTCTTCATTTCAACCCTCGGGTATGATCTTAGAGATTTTGGTGTATTACAATATCTCCCCTGAACATTTGTCCTCGAATGTGGAAAATCATACTGAAAACCTGAGAAATGTAATCATCATTCTCAAATACTGAACATTTAAGCTAAAAACCAACGGAGTGATTGACTCTGAGCTGAACTAAATGATTGAAATGAATTCTTGAATCATACATACATACATTGACATGAAAGAAACTGAGGCACATGATTTATACATGAAACTGAATAGAGTACTAGGGAGGAAACTGATACCTCAAGTTGAAATTGAGCCGGAAGGGAATAGATGTGTGTATTTAGCCATCATATTTTCTTCGGCTTCCCATGTAGCTTCCTCAACAGGCTGGTTCCTCCACAAAACCTTGACTGAGGCTACTTCTTTGTTTCTTAGCTTCAGAACCTGACGATCAAGTATTTCCATCGAAACCTCCTCATAGATAAGGCTATCCTTCACACCTACACTCTCCACCGGAACAACCAGAGCTGGATTACCCAAACACTTCTTTAAGAGTGATACATGGAAAACTGGATAAATTGAAGCTAATTCTGAGGGAAACTCCAACTCATATGCTACCTTGCCAACCCATTTCACAATCTGGTAAGGACCAACATAATAGGGACTGAGTTTCCCTTTATTTACGAACCTCATCACTCCCTTCATGGGAGATATCTTCATAAACACCCAATCATCAACCTTAAACTTAAGTTCTCTCCTCCTCACATCCGCATAGGACTTTTGATGACTCTGAGCTATTTTCAACCTTTCCCTTATAAGCTAAACCTTCTCCATAGCCTCATGAACCGAATTTGGACCTATCAATGTAGCTTTGCCGACCTCAAACCAACCAATAGGTGATCTACACCTTCGCCCATAAAGAGCCTCAAACGGAGCCATCTGAATACTAGAATGGTAGCTATTGTTATATGCAAACTCAATGATAGGCAAATGATCATCCCAATCACCCTTGAATTCAATCACACATGCTCTCAACATATCCTCAAGAGTCTAAATTGTCCGCTCGTCCCGACCATCTGTCTGTGGGTGAAAGGCTGTGCTAAGCTTGACCTGAGTACCAAGTCCCTTCTAAAATGATCTCCAGAGCTGGGAGGTAAACTGAGTACCTATGTATCATATGATAGACAAGGGAACTCCATGCAATTGAACCAACTCCTAAATGTACAATTTATCATAATCCTCTGCTGAATCAGTAGTTTTGGCCGGTAGGAAATGAGCTGCCTAAGTCAACCTATCTACAACCACCCAAATAGAGTTATACTGTCGACGAGTGCGAGGCAACTTTGTAATGAAGTCCATATTGATCTCCTCCCACTTCCAAGTAGGGATACTAATGTATTGAAGCACACCTCCAGATCTTTGATATTCCACTTTCATCTGCTGACAATTCGAACACTTAGCTACAAATTTTGGTATGTCCTTCTTCATGCCACTCCACCAATAGACTTCCTGTAGATCACGATATATCTTGGTGGCGCATGGATGTATAGAGTATCTAGAACCATGAGCCTCGTGCAACATCCGATCTCTCAAATCATCAACACTCGGAACACACAAGTGATCTTGATATTGAAGCACCCCATTTCCCCCTTTGGAGAAGACTCCTACCTTCTGATTTTGAGCGGCTTCCTTCGACTTTATCAAAATAGGACCCTCGTCCTATCTAGCTTTTACCTCGGTCACCAGCGAAGATTCTGATCCATTCTGAATAATGATGCCTCCATTTGTTGAGTGAACAAAATGGACTCCTAGCCATGCAAGCCGATGCACATCCTTCACCAACTCCTTCCTCTCCTTATCCACATGGGTCACACTTTCCATAGAAAGCCTGCTAAGAGCATCTGCCACCACATTAGCTTTGCTCGGATGATAAATGACACTCATATCATAATCTTTAAGAAGCTCCAACCATCTTCTCTGACATAGATTTAGATCCTTTTGGGTAAACACGTATTGTAGGCTTTTGTGGTCCGTAAACACATCTACATGGACCCCGTACAGATAGTGTCTCCAAATCTTCTAGGCAAATACTACCTCCGCCAACTCGAGGTCATGAGTCGGATAGTCCCTTTTGTGGACTTTTAGCTGCCTAGAAGCATAGGCTATAACTTTACCATGTTGCATGAGTACACAACCAAGGCCGATCCATGAGGTATAACAATATACCACAAACCCATAGGTACCCTCCGGTAGGGTCAACACTGGTGCTGAGGTGAGTCGAGTCTTCAAATCTTGGAAGCTCTTCTCACAAGCTTCCAACCATTGAAACTTCACTTTCTTCTAGGTCAACTTAGTCAATGGTGTTTAAATGTACAAAAACCCTTCAACAAACCTTCTATAGTAACCAACTAAACCCAAGACACTCCTGATATCCAAAGGATTCACTGGTCTAGGCCAATTCTTCACCGCTTCTATCTTTTGAGAGTCCACCTGTACACCCTCACTTGACACCACATGACCCAAAAATGCCATCGAGTTCAACCAAAACTCACATTTGTTGTACTTAGCATATAACTGACGACCTTTTAGACTCGGTAGTACCACCCTCAAATGAGCAGCATGCTCCTCCTCGCTCCGAGAGTATATAAGGATGTCATCTACGAACACAATCACGAACATGTCCAAGTATGGCTTGAACACCCTGTTCATCAAATCCATAAAAGTTGTAGGAGCATTCGTTGGTCCAAAATACATAACTACAAAGTAAGAGTGACCATACCGAGTTCTGAAGGCTGTCTTCGAGATGTCACTCTCCCGAACCCTGAGTTGATGGTATCTGGATCTGAGGTCTATATTTGAGAAACACTTGGTAACCTGAAGCTGGTCAAACAAATCATCAATCTTGGGGAGAGGATATACTTTCTTAACTATAACTTTGTTCAATTATCGATAGTCAATGCACATACAAAGGAAACCATCCTTCTTGCGGACAAAGAGAACTGGTGCACCCCACGAGGATTTGCTAGGTCTGATGAAACCATTGTCTAAGAGATCTTTCAATTGCTCCTTCAACTCCTTTAGCTCAACTGGAGCAATTCTATAAGGAGGAATAGATATATAAGCTGCATATCGGGAAGTAGATCAATACCAAAATCGGTCTCCTACTCGAGAGGGATTCTCGACAAGTCATCTGGGAACACTTCTGGGTATTCACACACAATAGGAACTGATTGGATAGTCGGGGTTTCAGACGAAACATCCTTAACCCTAACTAGATGGTACACACAACCTTTA
Source organism: Datura stramonium (assembly GCA_018107945.1). Classification (NCBI taxonomy): domain Eukaryota; kingdom Viridiplantae; phylum Streptophyta; class Magnoliopsida; order Solanales; family Solanaceae; genus Datura; species Datura stramonium. Next base: position 42,351 of record JACEIK010004089.1, read on the forward strand.
GAAATCATCTTTCTGGCCTTAAGGTAGGAAATGAAGTGACCTACAAGCACAACCGATCTACCCTTCCACTCTAGGTATGGCTCGCCCAGAAATCTAAACTCTATTGCATAGGTTCTAATTGACTGAGACATCACATGCATGTAGCCAATCCATGTCGAAGATAAGATCAAAATCGGTCATGGATAACTCTACTAAATCTGCTGAGTTGACTTTTTAAAGGACCGTGACAGGGTAGTTTCTATATCCCACCTATCAAGTTATAATTGAATCACCGACTGGAGTAGAGATTGAGAAGGGTTATGATAGGATTTCGAGACTGACTCCGAAACTACTAGCAACACAGGGCATCACAAAAGACAAAGTAGCCCCTTGATCTAACAACGCATATACATCAAGGTGGAATACTCGTAGCATACCAGTGACTATATCTGGGGAGACCTCCTACTTCTGACGAGATGCTAGGGCATAGAATCTATTCTGGCACTGTCCACCACCCGCACTAGTAGATGCCCCCTGTTGAGATAGGCGTGTTGATGGGTTTGCGAACTGGAGGCTGGGCCTCGACCCCTATCATGGACATGTCTAGATGCTGGACAATCTCTGAGAAAATGTCCGGGCTTTCCACACCCAAAACAAGCACCTGAACCTGCCAAACATTGACCCGTGTGTCCTAGCCACACCTGCCATACTCTAGAATGCTGGACTCTGCGGGTTTACTACCATGACCTCTAGAGCCTGATGCCCGTCCCTTCTGGTCATGCTTGGATCTGGATGGCACACTCATGGTCGACGACGCTGGGGCTAAAGATCTCTGGTGGGACTTCTGGTGGTGCCCACTAGGTCTTTGTTAAGAGAATCCTCAGTCCTGGCCCTCTTGGCCTCTCTCTCCCGCTCACTCACCTATACCGCCTCCATCTTCTGGGTGTACAGAACTATTCGGGGAAAGTCAATGTCCTGATGAAGCATCGTAGTCCAGCAATCCTTGACCAAATAGTCTGCTATGCCATGCACGAACTGACTCACTCGGGCTGTCTGATCTATCACCATCTTAGGTGCATACTTGGACAGATGATTGAACTCCAATTCATATTCTTGAACTATCATCTTACCCTACTTTAGGTTCACAAACTCAACTACTTTAATCTCCCTCATCTTATGAGGGAAGAATCGATCCAGAAATGCGTCATGAAACTTATCCCAACTAATAGGGCCTGCTCCAACTGCCCTACTATCCTTTCATTGCTTGAACTAAATGTGTGCAACCCCTTTCAATTGATATGAGGCTAGATCAGCGCACTCCTCTCCAGTCACCCCATGATCTGAGTGATCTTCAGCACTTCATCAATAAACTCATGTAGATCCTTCTCCACCTTCAATCCAAGGAACTCCGGAGGGTTTATCCTTAGAAAATCTATGACTCTCGCTGCCGCCGCATTCTAATTTTGAGGGATATATGCTAGTGCTGTTGATTGACTTGGGCGGTCAAAGCTTAAGCAAGCATCTGAATTGCTGCCCTGAACTTAGCGTGGGCAACCTGCTTAGGTACATGATCCTCATGGGCTGGTGGGGCCTACTGGTGCCTATCCCCATTTCCATTATCGGGGCCATTTCCACTCCCGTTTCTTCTTTCGTTGACACAACGAGGAGGCATGATTCTGCAAACGCGTATAGCAAGAGTTAGAAGGATAGAGAGACATTTTATCGCACGACATAGATCATGAAGGAAGGGAAAATTTCCTAAAACATTTCATAGCCTCTTCACCAAAAGTGTGGCCCGCTTCACACCCATGAAAAAGACTCTACTTAACAAGGATTTCAGACACCCTAGGACACTTCAAAACCTAATGTTCTGATACCAAGTTTGTCATGACCCAAACATAGGCCCGGATCAAGACATGGGACAAAGAACCCCGAGAGGCTCCAAGTCGACCCATGATGAACATGACATATAAAATCAACATAATCAAGCAGAAGTATGATATATATAATAAAGCAGAAGACTGAAAATATCATAACATCCAAAAATATAACACAAGGCTGAAACTAAATACATGCTATATCTGAAAAGCCTCTTCTACTGATAAGTTGATGGAACAAGACCCCAACTAATTCTCTATAGTATAAAACTGAAAATACTAAATACAACTTAGAAGAAGAGCTCTCGAAAGATGAGGACTCACCAACTGAGACTGGAAGATGCTAATATAGAGAGTCTGACTATTGGCGGGACTGAGATGGAATATTCGAGTCGGTATTATGAAACGATACAACATAGAGTATGTGGTCAGTATGTGGAATGTACTGAATATGTAAGGTAAGTGATCGTGGGCATAATTGCATGCCCAAGTGATACTTTATTACTTTATTTTGACATGTTTATCCACTTTTATGTTTACATTCTCATGTGGTTTTTATGTAAATGTG
>JACEIK010004089.1:64482-75037 GCA_018107945.1 Datura stramonium
TGGTTGTTCTACTAATTCTTGTTTTCACTACATTAATGATTGGCCATTGTTAATGTAAATCCTAGAATTCCAGTTTTAATTCCAAAAGAAAGATTAATTGAATAGATGTGAAGTGGTAGGATATATTCTTGTCTTGGTTGCAAAATTAAGAGGAGATTCACATTCAGAATAGAAATACATCTGTAATGTCATATTTGGTCATATATGAAATTTGTTGTGTATTGCTAGAATATGAAGTGTTTGCATCACAGAAATGTGGGATGTAAGTCTCATGATTCTTTAATTGGAGAGGAGATCAAAAGACTCAATCCATTGGTTAATAATTCCTGACCAACAACCAAAGAGAAGTGTTGACTGAAATTTAATCAGTAAATTACATATATGCATGTTTTCCTTAACCTTAGCTTGTTCGTGCTATTGTTCAGATTATAATTTACAATCTTCTTACTTAAAGTTACATTAACTAGTATTATTGGAAATTGACCATTTGTTCTATTTGTTTACTTGTATAAAGTAGTATACTTAAAGAATTGCGTATACTAAACACTTAACAAAAAATTACTATAACATTACAGTCCCTGTGGGTTCGATACCTGGCTTGAAATAAAGCCACTTTATTACTTTTACGACCACGTGTACTTGCGTGTAGTTGGGAGTGAACATCTCCATCATTTTTCAACGAAGATGAACCATCATCTAGTGACGAAGCTGACTCATAATATACATGCATAAATCTGAAATCATAACATGAGGAGTCTTGTGCTCAAACCATACCACAAGCTGAAATAGTAGGAGTCTAGACTCCAAAATTCATGTGGTAATCTAACACATGAAGTTTCGATAAATCATGAAACATACTTGATCATATGGGCTTTCCCAATACTTAAACATTCTTGACATAGGCTTAATTCATTCGAAAACACAGATATAGACATGGGTATTTTAAAATCATACTTTCTTCATATACATCTCATCATGCTTGAATATATACATCATAATCTCATCTATTCATGAATTTTCATGGTTGGGCATCATAATTTGTAGAACTTGGAAACATAATTTGTAATTGAAAACATTATAAAATTGGCCCATAAAATCATAATTCAATATTAGAAACATGCATAGATCATACCTATGATTGATACTTAGGAAATTCACATGTTGGGTTAAAACCCCATAGATTCATCAACTAGGATTTCATAAATTGAAGAGGGATTGGGCATGGGTGTGGATGAATACACCCATTCATAATTCTACATACCTGGAAGAATCTGATTTCACCAACCCTCTTGATTGCCCAATGGAAATTTGGGGAAGAACTTGAGGACTCTAGGCTTAATCACCCTTAGGAGCTTCTAGACTTGCATGCATGGAAGAGAAGAGGCTTAGAATGAACTTTACCCTCTTAAAATACACTATTCTAAGATTAAAATGATGTAGCATAGGCCTTAGGAACTTAAGAATTATGAAAAAGCCCTTAATAAATTCGCAGGAAAATACTCACTGCTAGTCCCCACGAGGGACTGGACGACTCATGCCCATCACCATGACTCGTGGTATCGAGTCGTTGCTTGCACTGGAAATTTGTCAACACTGGTCACCATGGCTCGTGGTGTGCTCGATGACTCGTGGTGACTGGTTGTTAGAGGCACTGTCCAACCTCTCCATTCTTTAGTCAACCCCTGACCATGACCCACCTGACGACTCATGGTGATGACCATGACTCGTGGTCATCCCCAAATCCCAAAAATTCAACCAAGTCTTCTCTTCTCCCCACGAGTCACTTAACGACTCTTGGTGCACTCACGGGTTACTGGATGATTCTTCCTGTGACCTGGTGCAGAAAATTCTATTTTCTCAGTTTCAACTCTTGGGTCTGATCTTAGGGCTTTCGGCGTATTACAAGATTCAACCCTCATTTCTGTGAACGTAGGTAGGTTTCTTCAAAGCAGAGATATTGCACAACTTAATAGGAAAAAATTGATAATTTTTCTCGATAAGAAAATTAACCCCCATAGTAAAGCTATAAGATTGATGGTTACAAAGACAAGAATGAACAACTATAAAGCTGAAAGAAGTAGAACTGCTAGAATGTAAGATCATTAAATAAGAAAATGCAGAAAAACATGCATACATGACATGTGATGCATAAAAATATGTAGGGAAGTAATTCAATAGCTTAACATAAGGTATACATAGTTTGAACTCTTACAACAATTCAATGTTTATACTTTTGCATGAATTGAATGATAGGGAGGAGATTTTTTTATATGAGTTTATTCGATAATACTCCCCAAAGAGAGAAAAAATAGTGTTCTTGACTCTTGCATGCATTTTTGAACCTACAGAAATAATAGGTCCACAATACTATCCTATAAAACCTAAGAAAAGGGAGAAAATCACATCTTGAAACTGTAGCTTCAACAATGAGCCCATAAAGAAATAATATTAATCTATTATTATTGACAGAACAACAAAGAAGGAAAATCAACAATGAAATTGAACAGTATGAAGAGACCTCGAAAAGGCAAGCAAAGAAAAGAAGACAGAGAGAGCAAAAAGAAGAAGATTTGAACAAAAATTGAAAGAGAACAAAACTTGAAATTGGAACACACAAAGGAGAAGAAGAAGAGAGCTGATAAAGTAGTCTTTAAAAGCCTAAAGAGAAAAAAAATCATGCGAAATAGATTAATGATGAAAAAATAAAAAACAAAATGGAGGAAATGTATTTATATTCAAGAAATTTGAAGAATAAGTTAGGCAGAATATAATAATATTAGAGAAAAAATTGAGATATAAGTTGATTTGAAAATCCAACACCCAGATAAAAAATGAAGTAGAAAAATAGTCCTTGAGATGAAGGGTTCATGTTGAAACAGAACAAAAGAGAATAGTTGATGTGGCCAAGACGTTCTACAAGTTGTGACTGCTGCATATACTTTTTCTTTCACTAAGAAAGGAGAATTGAGAAAGAGAAAATTGGGATCCTTCTATAGTTTCATGTTAATCGCTAGTAACACAATTACCATTTATAGTTAAATGGAGTCAGATTTACATAAATGCCATTGGTGGTCCTTCTCATGGCTCTTTTATATAATTAAAATTTGTAGCCACAATGCAAACATCCAACAGTCACTAAAGTAACATATTAAAAAAACTTGCCTAACATCATAGGGTATGTATTGATTCTTCAATCAATCAATCGATCCGTACATATAAAGCACAAACATCTAAATTCTAAGCCACGTACTATAAACTTGAAAATTGAACTTAAGATGACTACCTATAATTAATTGTGTATAGAATGTATAAAGAACTGGGAAACATCTCCACCTAAACTTTAAAAAGCTTATGATCAATATCCTACTCCTTAACACTTGATGTCCTTCAGTCCAAGTGCAAGTTTATAAGTGCACCGGTAGCGCCATCTTTGTAGTATGTAAACACCATTCCAGTATCATCAATGATGGTATCACCAAAAAAGAATTGAAGGGCAATAAACTTTAAAAAAAGGAACTTGGTTGCTCCTTCAATGTACTTCTCTAAAAATTCTTGCTTGCGTCTAACTTGGGTGTTGAGTTCTCTGTGTATTTCTTGATGTACCCAACAATCTGCTTCTTGTCAGAAGAAGGTTGCTCCTGAAGCCTGAAAGAGTAAAGAATATCTACAAACTTGATGGCTTGATCATCAGTACCTTTGTCTTTATCCGCATTTTTAGCAGATAGATTTGCACGATGTTTACATCAATTGTGAGTGAACAATGCCACTTACGTCGAACTTCATCGGGGCATACCATTCTCATGTTCTGTGTAGGAAAATGAATCTGGAAGGAGTTCATCACCAGAGAGATGATCCTAATAAATCAACATGGTTGCATAAATTTTTTTTTATGTTTCTCCCTCTTGAAGAACTTGACTAAAAAAATGCACATGAGGAGGTGAAAGTAGAGCCAAAGAGAATCAGATTTCTATATATTTCCCAAGCAACACCAAGTATGAAATATTGATGGATATAGAAATTTTAGTGAAAGAGAATGTGCATGAATTTTAAAATCGTAGTGTATAAATCTGTCACGACCCAAGTGACCGTGATTGGCACCCATCCTAACCCCCCGATGAGCGAACTAATGCTTTCCAACTAATTACCCAAAAACCGTCAATGATTATTAGAGATAGATCACATTTATGAGAATGAAAATGGAACATCACTAAAATAAAAAGAAAATCACAACGACCCGTTGTTTAAACACTCCTAGAACCTGCTAGTCATTGTACACGAGGACATCTACCAACATTGTCTAAGAGTAATCCAGAAAAAAAGAATAAGAAGACAATCAATGTATGAATAAAAGACATCTTTTGCGGAGGAGTAGAACAACACATCTTGAGCTGCTCACCTTTCTATTAATCCACTGCTGCTCTAGAGGTGAGGTCGAGATGAGCTTCCGGGATTGAGGTCTGCACTCAGAGAAGAAGTGTAGGAGCAACGTCAGTACAAAATATAGCACAGGTAGGTATCATCGAATGACCTTAAATAATAACATATATATATAAATGAAACAGCAATATGCAATCACCTCATGAAACTATTTTAGTAATTAATACTCATTTAGAATACAATCCATGTAGAGTGCTAGCTGACCTGCTCACTAGATTAGGCCTCGCTACAGCGGTCACTTGACCGCTGCCGCGGTCTCACCGCTGCCGCGGTCTCACCGCTGAGGAATATGTTCTACTGCAACGGGACTACCTTGGCAGTAGCTCGACTTAGCTGAACACCCACCATTCTCTTAACTCTTTTCAACATTCTACTCGTCATGTTCATCCAAGCTATTCATAGTTGCCATTAAAAGCTCTATGTATCACAACCTCAGGGAATATGCAATGAACTATTCGCAATAGATTTCATAACTCATCATGAGTCCTCAATTAACTTCATATAAATAGTCATATCATTATAAACAGTTCAACGATTCGAATACACAAAATACATGAACATAAGCTTAACTCATTCAAGTTTTTACATTCCTAGGCTGATCTTATTGCTTTACACTTAGTCAGACAATGAAACGAATGGTGATATGCCAGGCACATGCCTCCGTCACATTACCATGAACACTCCAACACTAAACATCGATGTATACACATGCCAGAGGGTCTTATTTTTGCCCAGTCATGACCTGTAGAGGACTATAGAAATCCATGTACTATACTGGCATGGTACCCACTTCCACTCATCTGCTCGTCCGGATGCTCCCCTTAAACACGAGCCACTCAACTATTATTGCTCGCCCGGATGCTCCCCTCGGGAACGAGCCACTCATCTCAAGATAATTATATTATCCACTTTAATTCACACATCTTAGTGTTTTACCACTCAATCAGTTTATTTGACCCTTGGAAGGCCTCATCTTACTACCTCCCTCAACTCAAATACTCACACAATTCAAGGATCATGTTCAGATAATAAAAACGAACAAGAACAACCTCTTAACATTCATTTTCCACATCACATAAATAATGATTCCATAGCAAAATCATTCTATATTAGAATTCAACAGAAAATTATGACAACAAGCAATGTACGAAGACCAAATTCACACATAGTCATTCCACACGATACATATTATTATTCAAAGTCTAACTCCTTCTAAAGCATAATCTACCTCGATTGAAAGACGGGAATCACTAGTTACTCTACTGGTGCCATGCCTTTCCTCAGTGCTTCTGAACATTCAAAATCTAGAATAAAAGATTAATTGAGAATTCAATAGACTTTTTAGAAAAACAAGGATTTTGAAAATTCAACTCCGGCCGCATTCTCCCGTTTCCATGGTCTTAATCAATACTCGTGAGAAGTCATCCCACTCTAAACCTGTCATGATCATTCAACCCCAGTTCATGAGGTTTCTATTCCCCAAACCCTCTTTCAAGGAGTTTTAAGACTAAATTTCCCACTTCTATCAAACTCTAGGTCTCTAATTTTAGGAATGATGAACTAGCACAATCACATTCACCCTAAGGAGTAATGATTTCAGATTTATAGACCTAGGAATCAACAACCTTCAACACCCAATCAATTTCCCCTACTCTCATAGTTCTAGGAATTTTCAACCTAGAATTTCCACCATTACAGGTCCCTCTATTGATTCTATGGGGTTAGGGCGTCAAAGTAAAGAGAATAGAATAAGATTCTTACCTTTGTGAAGGGAAAACTACTCTGCGCTTGGGGAATTCACTCTGAGTTCTCACAGCTTGTGTTTGAAATAATGGGGTAAACCCCCTAAAACCCCACTTACTGATTTTCGTCATCTACTGCAGCGGTCACATTTTCACAACAGCGGACCTTCTACAGTGCCTAAGACACCGTCATAGCGGATTCGAAGATATATTTCCTGGTCCATTATAGCAGGCCTCCAACCGTGGTAACAATATCACTACTGTAGTTATCCCTCTAATGCGACGATCCCCCATAACCAGTAGCTTCCGTTTCTTGCACACAAACCATTCTCCAGCTCAAAATTTCTTTAACACTTACTCCACACCTTTCCAACAACACTTAGGCTAGAGATGGGTGTACTACCTTATTCCCACCCCCCCATAATAATATATGGGTCGTTACATCAGATACCAATTAAAATATCATTTATCCTCGAACGACCTACAAAATCAAGGAAGAGGACATACCAGATACTACAAATAGTTGTGGATATTTGTTCTGCATATCGGCCTCGGTCGTGGCTTCCTCTATGGGAAGATTATTCCACTCAACCTTTACCATTGCAATCTTCTTTAGTCTCAACTTACAAACCTCTCTATCTACTATAGCCATGGGCTCCTCCTTATAATACAAGTTTTCATCTAGCAACACTGAGTCCCTTTTGATTATATGTGATCCATCCCCATGGTATTTCTTCAACATAGAGACATAGAAGGTTGGATGTACTCTTGAAAGTCCTGGCGTTAAAGCTAATTCATAAGTTACTTCCCCTACACACCAAAAGATCTCAAACGGCCCGATTATCTCAAGCTAAGCTTATCCCGCTTTTCAAACCTCATCATCCCCTTCATGGGGGAGACCTTGAGAAATACTTGCTCTCTCACCATGAACTCAATGTCCCTCACCTTTCTGTCTGTATATTGCTTCTACCTGCTTTGAGAAGCTATCAGTCGTTCCTGAATCACTCAAACCTTTTTTGAGGACTCCTTAAGCAAGTTCGTGTCCCAAGGTCTTACCTCAAATACATCGAACCATCCGATTGGAGACCTGCATTTCCTCCCATATAGAGCTTCTAATGGTGCCATACCAATGCTTGAGTGATAGCTGTTATTGTACGCAAATTTTGCCAAAGGTAAAAATTTATCCCAATGGCCACTAAAATCAATCATGCAAGCTTGAAGCATGTCTTCCAATACCTGGATTGTACTTTTTGATTGCCCGTCTGTCTGTGGATAGAAGGCTGTGCTCAAGTCCAACTTGGTACCTCGATTTGCTTGCAAGGTCCTCCAGAAATGGAAGGTGAACTGCGTACCCCTGTCCAAAACAATCGAAACTGGCACTCCATGCAACCGAATCACCTCTATTACATATAGCTTGGCGAGTCTCTCAGCATTGTAAGTCACTTAAACCGGTAAGAAATGGACAAACCTAGTCAGTCTGTCAACAATGACCCAAATGGAGTCAAACTTTCCTAATGTCTTTGGAAGACTAACCACGAAATCCAACGTTATCCGCTCCCACTTCCACTCTGGGATGGGAATTCTCTAAATTACTTCCCTAAGCTTCCGATGCTCATACATCACTTGCTGACAGTTTAGACAATAAGCGACATGATCAACAATGTCCCTTTTCATTTTGTCCTACCAATAATGCCATTTCAGGTTATGATACATTTTAGTAACCCAAGGATGGATATAGTACCTTGAGTTGTAAGCTTCTGACAAGATGGTTTTGATCAACTCACCAACCCAGGGAATACATACATTTCCCCTTATTCGTAGAATCCCTTCATCATCTAAATTTGTATGTTGCTGAAGATCTAGATTACAACCGGTAGATGAACTTGTATGGTAATTACTTCACAATGGGGGAATTCTAATAAAAAGCAATAATAAAAATAAACAGCAGTCAATATTATATTTTTAAATCAACAATTAAAGGATAACTAGGGTTTGTGTTCCCTATGAGTTCATAACAGCTCTAGGTATACACTCGTGATCTTTACCAATACTTACTTACAGAACTGATAATGTAGATTCATTCAAACGATCAACTAATCCCTATTGAATGACTATCCTCAATTACTCGACCAAGTCTCATGAGTTTTGCAAACTAACCGTTATCACTAAGTTCCAGATATAACCATCTTGCGACCATAGCTCAAGTTAATACAATGATTATCAAGATCAAGGCTCTGTTGTAATTCTCTTTTCCTAATCTCTACCTCTTCGACTAAAGCAAGTAAATAATTCAGGCACTTCCTAACGTTGTACACCGTTAAGAATCATTAAAGATGATGAGAAATACAATATAAGTATTTAGTATTGTTTTTAGACTCACTTTGTGCAACCCTAACTAGTTAATCTATCATGGTTCCCACAACCCTAGCTATGGAGGTTTTAGCCTCTCATAGTTGCAAGGTTGTGATTTTTGTTCATGATTGAAAACATATAACAATACTTACAAAGATGATTGAGAAAAACAATTCCTTTAATTAAACTACAAAATCTTGAATAACAAGTAGCAAGAAAAAGATGAATTCAAGAAAATGTTGATCATACGATTAAACCAACTCAATTTTCTCTTCCAATGATGCAAAATTTCCTACTACAATGTTTTCCTACTAGTATTATGTCTATTCGTCATCCTCCATTAAAAATAAAACATAAAAAAGTATTTATAGAGACACAAGAATCCTTTTCCTAAACTAACAGGACTGCTTTTCATATCTGCTGCCGACCTCGTCACGGGTCCACCTACGACTCGTAAGGGCTTCTCACGGATCATGACATTCACTCGTGGCTTGGAGTGTTGGCTGAATTTTGGCTAAGTGTTGGGTCAAGGTACGATTCATACCAATATGCTATGACTCATACATTGACACTCGAGGCTTGAGCCTGACCTTTTGAACTTTTTCTGAACTTCACCATGACCGGTATGGTACGACTCATACCTTCATCTCACGGGTCGTAGGGTGCTCTTGTACTGAGAATCAGCTTACTGTGCAATTCTTATGGATTTCATCACAAATGGCTTACCACGACTCATACCACCATGGTACGATCCGTGACAAGTCTCATAAGTTCAGTCTTCCAGGTTAAACTATCAGCTTTTGATCAAGGCCCTCAGTATACCTCGTAGGTCCATCCTACAGATCGTACTGTGGTCTGCACTTTTTGCCATGTTTTGCACACTTTTAGCTTCCTTTTGTAATTTATTGTTCCAACACCCATTTATCCCGAAATCAAAGGAAAAGTGCCTCATATTCACATAAATACACCTAAGTCCATGCCATTTTCTTAGTTTTGAGCGTCAGTAGTGCTGTAAATTCACAGCACATCAACACTCTCAACTTAAGACTTTTGCATGTCCTCAGGAAATGAAAAATAAAACTAAACATGACGCTCAACTAGAAAATAAACTTAAGATACTACAGCCAAAACTCAAACAAATTTGTGCACTCTATATACAAACTCTATTGACCCTTTCTCTTGAAACATCATCAGCTAATGTATTGCAAGCAACCTCAAAACATCATAGTCAGGGAACAAGACATGTCATCTAGCTATCAACAAGCAATCAAGTCATCACCTATGTGTTTCACACAGACCAATGGTAAAAGCAAACATAATCCATGTAATCTCACAAAAAAAATGACGTCCCCACTCTAGTATGAAGTATCAACTGAAATATGGGACTAGGGAAATGAAACACTCACTCTCTCAAAGAACTGCAAGTATTATGCATCAGATACCATAAGCTTGCCCTTATTTTCTCTGCTTCAGTGTGTTAGATGGTCAAACTAAGATAACTATAGGACTTGATATGGCTTGTAATGTAGGCTTAGGGCTGGACATGATAAAGATGAAAGATTTTATTAGTGACTATGCCTTCCTTGGCACTACCTTCATTGGCTACACCATTCTACTATTTCACCCTTCATTCTTCTCCTTTTCTTCCCTTTTTCCCATTTTATGAATATTTGCATGGGTGAGGTGATTTTTCACATTTTTCAACACTTTCAAGCTATTTTGAATTTCTTTTTTTTTTTTCAATATTCTAAAATTTCCAGCTTTTACTTTTTCACCTCACCACACCTTATTTTTCACCATTTTTTTCTTTTCTTTTTATGTTCTTTCCTTTTCTCCCGCTCCCACATTTATGCACCCCTACTTTATCCACCCTCAACTTAAGCATTTTTATTATGTTGAGGTTCACAATATCCAAGGAAGGACTAGGGCCAAACAGGTTCATTATAAACAATTGGGTACGGTTAGCAGGTAAATCAAAGAAATATGGTCAATTAAGGCTCAAACTTGGGATCAAGGGATTCATG
>JACEIK010004089.1:79619-143692 GCA_018107945.1 Datura stramonium
TCCAACACCCATTTATCCTGAAATCAAAGGAAAAGTGCCTCATATCCACATAAATACACCTAAGTCCATGCTATTTTCTTTGTTTTGAGCGTCAATAGTGCTGTAAATTCACAACACATCAACACCATATTTGCCTTTCCTGGGTGATACAGGATTGTAACATCATAGTTGTCACGACCTGAGCAGAGAATCCAGACCGAGACACGGGAACTAGAACCATGAAGGGCTCCAAGCTAACTTGTGGCACATACATAGCATGATATAGAGAATATCTAAAGCGGAAATGAGTTATTGCATAAGAAAAGAGAAAGTCTAAAACATATCATAAGGCATAAACAAAGACAACAAGTCTACAACGCTGAGTCATCTAACATACTATCTGAAAAGCCTCTAAACATTTGATGAGCTGATGGGACAATATCCCCAACTAGCTCGCTAAGTCCAAAACTAAAAATAGGAATATTACATCAATAACTGATAGATGTCCTCGGAATATGAGGACTCACTCCAAACGGGAATTGGCTGGACTGCTGTGAAAGTGAGACTAACAATGAGGCGGAGATTGGTCGCCCGACCCTATATTATGAAATGATATAACATAGAAGTATGCGGTCAGTACTTTGAATGTACTGAGTATGTAAAGTAAGTAAACATGCTAGTAAAATCAATTAAGAGATCATGAATGTAGGCTAGTGTAAAACATAATATGTTGGTCATAAATTGAACATAAGGGCTCAAAGCTTCCAAGACTGTAGCATAAAGCTAAATATGACTATTCTCACAAATAAAACCTCGTAGAGTATGTTTTGAGCCAAAATACCATAAGTCATAATATTATAAGGCATGAACATAATAATATATAGAAATTAAGGAACAATGGGAGATTCTTATAATCGACATACCCCATGTGAGCATACATGGAACCCGACCTGTAAAACCCTAGTCGGGAGGGTGTCCATACTTTGACAAGGGTAAGATCATAAAAAGGCGTGATATCACTCATGGGTGGCCAATTCAGGCACATGAGACACTCTCATAGAGGACCCCATCATAATTATATTGGCACGTAATTCTGAGACCTGGGCACACTGAAACCCCGACCTACTCGGTGCTAAATACTACTCCCAAAATATATATAGTGCTCATATCATAATCATGAAACATGGGTTTACATGACTAGTTTAAATCATGAAATTCATAACATGTTAACATACGTGAGCTAGCTATGAAAATAGTGTCGAAGATCGGCCATGATATATAGACTTGAATTTTGTGAAACTCATGCATAATGGGGTAAAATCATCATATCTTGTAAATCATGGGTTCATGTGGAATTATAGTAGAAAACATGCATCATAATCATAATTCATAGCTTGATCTTAAGAGTCTTGAAATCTTAAAAGAATCGTAGAATTTCATGCAATTTGAGTCAAACCCTAGAAGTTCATAAATTCATACTTGAGAATTTATAGATTCATGAGGGATTTGATAAGGGACATGTAATCATAATCATAGAAACATAAATTGAATTACAAGGGGACTGATTTAATACAAGAATGATTACGCCCAAGCGCTCGTGGTCGTCAAGTAATATAGGATATTGAAGTCCCGATTATCAATCCCTCAGAGACTTGTCATATCAATCGTCTTAAGGTTATTGCTTTATTTTGCTATTCTAACAAAGCATATATAAATGAGGAATTGGTTTGGAGAATTAAACTACTAAAACTTGAAATGTAAAATTAACTAAAGACTAAGATTGTTGCAAACTTTGTACTTTAAATGATGATGAAAATCTAGGAAATTGGCACTTTCGTATCAGGTTGAGTTCTCAAGACGTGATTACGCTAGATTGATTCCTCCTAAGTTTTGTAGTTGAAAGTTACTATCTCATTTTTTGCTACTCTCCCGAGCATCCAAAAACTATCTCATGAACCCTAATGCCTATATCCCTATGGTCACAGGAGAAACATGAAACGACTGTTATGCCTACTTATATTTTAACTAAATAGGATTGAAGGGTATATCCCTATCCTCAACAATAACTTCTATCCTCTAACCAATGGGCCAAAGGATCTGCAAATTTCTGTTTTACATTTATTTTTAACCCTTTCGATTTCCTTTCCCAAGTTCAACCAAAAGACAACAGATTTACTCACAAGTTGATCAGTCTAGTGAATAAGTAATTAAAAAAAATAAACATAAACAACCTTTAATGAAGAATCAAAACTAACATTAATCAGTCTTTCAAATGTCAACTATCAACTGTGGATAAAACCCTAGAATGGGCATTTATCCACTCATAGACAAGAAAAAAAATAAAGCTAACATCATCATTCTTAGTAAAACAATGAAGAACAGAAGAAACCTAAGTAGAACTTGTCTCTCCTCCAAAAACTACATTTAAAACCTCCAAAATGATGAATGATATGATTAATAATCCCTAAAAATGCCCTAGATGTTATATATATGGGTGAGCCTTCGAATGACGCTTTTGCCCTCAAGTATTTGGCTTAAACATCAATAATATTCCATCCAGAAGGTGTCTAGCATGCCGCCCCATGCATAGCCCCAAGAAGTTAGTCAAATTTCCTCTGAAGAATGACTCTGGGTGCTCCCCTCTCGCCATAGCACCAAGGAGTTAGCCAAATTTCTGCACTTCTAAACACCTCTAGCTCCCCACTCCATCCGTAGCACCAAAGTGTTAGTCAAATTTCTGAGCTTCAAGACCCTCCTGGCGCCCCACTTCATCCATAACTTCAGAATGTTGGGAAAATTTCCTAATTCTAAAATGCTTTTGGGGCTCTACGCCATCCATCTCGCCAAGGTGTTAGTCAAATTCTCATCTCCGGAGCTAGGAGCCTAGCACTCCACGCCATCCATAGCACCAACGTTGGTGCATTTTTCTCTGAAGCACAAGTGTTGGGCGCGCCACACCAGCCATAGCCCCAGACTGACTTTTGCAAACTCTTCTTCTTCTTCTTCACATCTTGAGTCATTTTTGGGTCCTTTTTCCTTGGTTTCTTGCTCAAAACATCTAGAAATATTCATTAGTTCACAATACACACGAAAACATGAATTCATACATTTTACAGGGATTATAAACTCAAAACAAGGCAAAATTTGGGTAAAAACGTGGTAAATGGGCATAAAAATATGCCCAACATCACCACCCCACACTTAAATCATTGTTAGTCCTCAAAAAATCCTCAACTCCATGCACAAACTCATATGTTCTCACCACTAGTAACCTCTATTAATTCACACTCAAACATAGCAGAGAGCATATGATTAAGTGGTTCATCAACTTATAGCAATTCACATCAAGCACATGCTGAGTTATCCACATTCAAGACTACATAATTTCTATAACCTACTCATTCTTTTCAAAACAGGGCCAACATGATTAAATACAAAACATGCAACACATAGTACACCGACTTAGAATCTTATTCCCCTAACTTTTAGTGATGTTCCTCTCTCAAATTATCAATGCAAAGCATGGAAAATAATAAGTAAGGCACACGCACACTCAGAAAAGATGTATCATACATATGCAACATACAATAAGCTTTCCCTTCATGTACAGTTAGACTACTTAGCTATTTCAAGAGATTAAGATCATAAGGATTTTTCTTGGTTGTAATATCGGCTAAGGGACCAGTAGGAATAATTTTTCTTTTATAGTGACTACCAATCCTAAGCACTTTAAGAAAATTTTCATCTTTCAAGTCCACCACTTTTTCCTTGTTGTTCACCCTTCACTCTACTCACCCTTTTTTTTCTTTTATTGCCCCTTTATTCACGATTTGACTGCTAGCTTTTGCTCATAGAATCACTATGAATTTTCACTCTTAACACTTTCTTATATTTTTCTAGCAGCAAGCAAACAACACATTTAATGGGCACCCCTTCTTTCTATTTTCTTTTCTAACTTTCCATACTATTTTCTTTCTTTTCTTTTTCTTATCATTCATGCATTGATGGACCTTCACTTTCAAGCCTCAAAGTGCCTAAGACTACTTTGGATCAACGATGCTAGAGGTCACACAACAATAGGGAATAAGATACTCTTGTGGCTAAGAAAAGAATAAGGCTTAAGGCTCAAGGGGGTTAACTAGGGAAGATGTTCAGGAAGGTAAAACAAACATGTGAAAACATGGATTTTTCAAAGAAATGCCTTAACTATCTCTTAACTCTTTACACAACTAGATATCAAACATATACTAGGGCAAGTTCTAGATGCTACAATATGTACAAAACAAAGTAATTAATCTCACCTCACATGGCATTAAGACTTTAGTCGGTTTCCTATAGCGACACATTCATACAATCACATTGAATGATATTTTTTATTATTAATCCCTACAAGTATAGAGTCGAATTAAAGAACTTTGTGTGTCTCTCATGGAATTCTCACATAAGATGACCACTTCATTACCTCTAGCTTAGTGTCTAAGTGAAATATCAAAGAGCACACAAGTGACTTATGTTTGACTCAAAAAATAAAAAGAACGTGACTAATTTCCCTTAAGACGGTCATCATCCATCTATCATAGGGAAGGGTCATTACTCTATGAATATAATGATTCCTAATAAAAAAATTATTATTACCCAGTTCAAAGATCTTCCCTTCGGAAAAGAATCGAGACCATAAGAAAAACTGAAGGGTGGATGAGGTATGCCATTTTTTTTGAAAAATTCAAATAAAAATATGATAGCATACTCACCTTTAACCTCAAAATTCAGGGAGATATCCCCTCACCACACATAAAGTCATGCTCTATCCTCAGAACATCAATAAAGTAAAACTCAAACATGGGTGAAAAATACTCCCTGTGGCCCTCTAGAGCCTAGCTAGCAACATGTCTCTTTGATTCATGGGTCGCACGACCTGCACTTAAGCTTAAGATGTGCTCCTTAACTTTAAGTTCAGGTACTTGGACTTCCTCTTTCCTACACACCAAACAAAAAAAGTGACACTATATAAAAAATAATAAAAACTACACTATTAAAAATTGGGTTGCCTTCCAACAAGCGCCTGATTTAATGTTGCAACATGACGTCATCAAGTTTCACCACTTTTTATTCTCCTTTGAGCTTATGAATTTTGCCCCAATTTGTTTTCCAATTTTCTATTATGCTCATGGGGCGGTGGTGTAAACATGAAGGGACCAAGTAATAAATGTTGCATCTTGCCCTTCTTGGCCCTTAAGTGAGGGATGTCGTTATGTCTCTTTGGCATAATAAATTTTAGAATATAGGGGCATTGTTCCGCATCTACACATCTATCTGTAGGTATGGAAGGCTCTATTTCTAGGTTGCCCACCAAACACAATGTCAAAAAGTGTTTAGAATGAAGACCCGTATGCCCACCAAACACAATGTCAAAAAGTATTTAGAATGATGACCCTTTACGCCCTAACTCTAAGATTGCATTATGCTTGACATGCTCACTTTTATACACCTCCTTAACAACTACATAAACCAACAACGAATAGTCTAATAGTTGAAATTCCTCTTCTTGTTCCATGCATTGGCTAGTATCGACAACACTTTAGAGTTAGGCCTCAGATGCCTTTAACTTTTTCATTCAAAGGACCCTGTAGGTTATGGATACTTGAGCCAAATTGGTCTATCTCTTGTCTGACCTCTATTCTCCCTTCCACATGAGGTTTCTCTTTAGTATTGGCTAAGACCGTGCATTGCAAGTCATTACAAGTTGCAGCCTCAGCCATCATCTTTGTGAGCTAGGCACTCATCCCTTTTAAGGCTCCTTCTTGTTTGGTAAGCTGCTCCCTCATTACTTTCATATGCTCCAGGATCAATTTTTCCATATCGCTTATTTGAGCATGATGTTCCTCCTCTTCATTATTCCTGTAAGCATAAAAAACAACATAAGAGCATAATAGGGTCTCGGGGAAGGGGAATAATAATTTGGGCAATTTCTCCAATGGTCATCCAGACCACCACATACACCACAAGTATTATAGTGTTGCCATAAGTGGGGTCCTCCACAATTCAGA
The DNA here is from genome assembly GCA_018107945.1 of Datura stramonium. Taxonomy (NCBI): domain Eukaryota; kingdom Viridiplantae; phylum Streptophyta; class Magnoliopsida; order Solanales; family Solanaceae; genus Datura; species Datura stramonium. Next base: position 85,646 of record JACEIK010004089.1, read on the forward strand.
CACGAATCACTAAAATATGAATACCCATCATTAAACCCATTTATATACCAAGATGTCATGTTAATAAAGGTGGTCAAATACTAAAATAAGAAAAATAAAAATCTATAGGATACATATAGAATAACGGAATAAAAATCCTAACCTACAAACAATTAATCAATCTTCAAGTCCCTGGCAACGACGCCAAAAATTTGATGTCACCCAAGTGCACACAAGCGCATGTGGTCGTCAAGTAATATAGGAAGTTGAAGTCCTGATTATCGATCCCTTAGAGACTTGTTAGATTAATCATTTTAAGATAATTAGTTTATTTTACTATTCTAACAAAACATATACAAATGGGGTATTGATTTGGCGAATTAAACTACTAAAGCTTGAAATGTAAAATTAACTAAAGACTAAGATTGTTGCAAACTTTGTTTGTACTTCAAATGATGATCAAAATCTAGGGAATTAGCACTTTCTTATCAGGTTGAGTTCTCAAGGAGAGATTATGCTAGATTGATTCCTCCTAAGGTTGCTAGTTGCAAGTTACTATCCCATTTTTTGACATTCTCTCAAGCATCCAAGAACTATCTCATGAACCCTAACGCCTATATCCCTATGGTCGCAGGAGAAACATGAAACGACGGTTATGCCTACTTGTATTTCAACTAAACAAGATTGAAAGGTATATCCCTATCCTCAACAACAACTTCTAACCTCCAATCGATGGGCTAAAGGATCTTCAAATTCCTGTTATACATTTACTTTTAACCCTTTCGGTTCCCTTTCCCAAGTTCAACCAAAAGCCAACAGATTTATTCATAAGTTGATCAGTCTAGTGAATAAGCAATTAAAAAAAGTAAATATAAACAACCTTTAATGAAAAATCAAAACTAACATTAATCAGTCTTGCAAATGTCAATCATCAACTATGGACAAAACCCTAGAATGTGTGTTTAGCCACTCATAGACACGTGGAAAAACAAAGCTAACATCATCATTCTTAGAAAAGTAATAAAGAAAAGAAGAAACCTAAGTAGAGCTTGTTTCTCCTCCAAAAGCTGCATTTACAAGCTCCAAAATGATGAATGATATGATTAATAAATCTTAAAAACGCACTAGATGTTATATATATAGGTGAGCCTTCAAATGACGCTTTTGCCCTCAGGAGGTGTCTGGTGCGCTTCCCCATGCATAGCCCCAAGAAGTTGGTCAGATTTCCTCTGAAGAATGGTTCCAGACGCCCCACTCTGGCCGTAACACCAAGGAGTTAGCCAAATTTCTGCACTTCTAAACACCTCTGACACCCACTCCATCCGTAGCACCAGAGTGTTAGTCAAATTTCTAAGCTTCATGACCCTTCTGGCGCCCCACTTCATCCATATCCCTAGAATGTTGGAAAAATTTCCTTCTGGGGCTCCACGCCATCCATCTTGCCAAGGTGTTAGTCAAATTCTCATTCTGGATCTAGGAAGCTGGCGCCCTATACCATCCATAGCACCAACTTTGGTGCATTTTTCTCTGAAGCACAAGTGTTAGGCACGCCAAGCTAGCCATAGCCCCAGGCCGACTTTCGCGAACTTTTCTTCTTCACACCTTGAGTCATTTTCGGGTCTTTTTTCCTTGGTTTCCTGCTCAAAACATCTAGAAACATTCATTAGTTCACAAGACAAACGAAAACACTAATTCATAAATTTCATAGGGATTATAAACTCAAAACAAGGCAAAATAAGGGTAAAATTATGGCAAATTGGCATAAGAATATGTCCAACATTAAAGGACATGAGAAAATTCATCACTAACAAGTTTTTCCATAGATTTTTGAAACTTAGGCATGGGAGGTGGGGATCATGAATTTGACTTGGGAAGGGTATGAGGGTGGGAGAAATCCCCCATTCTTTTCCATACATACCTAGGTAATTGACTCCTAGACTTGTCTTGAAAAGCCCAAGAAGATTTGAAGAGGTTTGTTGAAGAACTCTAGCTTTGATCTTGAGAGGAAATTCCAACTGTCGTTCTTTGAAGGGAGTGAATAATTTAGCTAAGTTAAACCCCTTCATTATAATACTTAGGAATCCTAAAATGACATCATTTAGGAGTAAAAATATAGGAATTTACCAAAATGCCCTGGACTACCGAAATTATAAACCTACTGGCAGAACCAACGACCCATTCAACAGGTCGGGGCTCTGAGAGTCATTGTTTGGTCCTGGTGTTGTCCTCCTACTATTTTCTACTGTAAGTGTTGGGTCTAATCTAAGGGACTTTTGGGGTGTTACAATAGTCCTTAAGTAGCTCCATCCATCTCCTCTGCCTCAGGTTAAGATCTTTCTGGGAGAACATATACTGTAGGCTGCAATGGTCTGTGAACACCTCACAACGGGCCCCGTACAAGTAATGCCTTCAAAATTTTAGGGTGAACACCACCACCACCTACTCCCGATCATGTGTAGGGTAATTCTTCTCGTGTACCTTCAACTATCTCGAAGCATAAGNGGAGAGCTTAAGATTTTTGAAAGCGCGAGGAAATCAGATGCTTCTCCCGATCATGTGTAGGGTAATTCTTCTCGTGTACCTTCAACTATCTCGAAGCATAAGCATTGATCTGCCTTTCCTGCATTAACATAACATCTAACCCAGACCGTGAGGCATCACAATAAACTACAAAATCTTTACTTTCCACCAATAGTTCAAGGATAGGTGCTGTGGTTAGCAGGGTTTTGAGCTTCTGAAAACTCTCTTCACATTCCTCGAACCATTGGAAAGGCACATCCTTCTGAGTCATCCTTGTCAACATCGAGGCAATGGCTGCAAACCCCTTCACAAATCGTCGGTAGTAGTTGGCTGGCCCCAAGAAACTCCGTATTTTTGTTACTGTAGTCAGCCTAGTCTTATTTCGGACTGCTTTCACCTTATGTGGATCCACTTTAATTCCTTCCTTGGAGACTACATGCCCCAGAAAAGACACCGACTCCAGCGAAAATTCACATTTGGTGAACTTGGCGTACAATTGTTTCTCCTTCAGCAACCCCAGCACAATCCTCGATGATTCTCATGTTCCTACTTAGAGTAAGCCAAGATTTCATCAATGAGAACGATTACAAATGAATCTAGATAGGGTATTAAGATACCATTCATCAAGCTCATGAAAGCTGCTGGAGCATTAGTGAGTCCGAAGGACATGACTAGGAACTCATAATATCTATACCTGGTCCAAAAAAAGGTCTTGGGAATATCCCCAACACTAATATTCAGCTGATGATAGCCCGATCTCAAGTCAATCTTTGAGAACACTACTGGCCACTATAACTAATCAAACAGGTCATCTATTTAGGGAAGAGGGAATTTATTTTGGATGGTTACCTTATTCAGTTGACGGTAATCAATGCACATCCGCATACTACCATCCTTCTTTTTCCCAAACAAGACCGAAACACCCCATGAGGAGACACTTAGCATGATAAACCCTTTATTAAGCATCTCCTGCAATTGTTCCTTGAGTTCTCTTAACTCATCTGGTGCCATTCTATATGGCGGTATAGAAATAGGTTGGGTCCCTGACTCTAGATCTATACAGAAGTCAATATCGCGGTCCGGTGGCATTCCAGGTAGATTCACGGGAAATACCTCTATGAATTCACAAACTACCGTGACCGACACCCTCTAAATTGGTATCCCAAATATGTGCTAGATATGCTGAACACCTCCGAAGTCCATCGTTATTCGCTCCCACTTCTACTATGGGATGGGCATCATCTAAAGTACTCTCCCAGGCTTCTGATGCTCATAGTTTACCTGTTGGCAGTTTAGACAATGGGCAACATGATCAACAATGTCCCTCTTCATTCTGCCCCACCAATAATGCCGCTTCCGGGCGTGATACATTTTAGTAACCCAAGGATGGATAGAGTACCTTGAGTTGTGAGCTTCTGACAGGATGGTTTTGATCAACTCATGAACCCAGGGAACACATACGTGTCCCCTTATTCTAAGGACCCCTTCATTATTTAATGTTGCTTCCTTAGCTTCCACTCATAAGACTTTGTCCCGAATCCAACCCAGTTTTACATCCTCAAACTGCCTAACATTCATTTCCTCTAGCAATGACGATTTAGCTGCCACACTTGCTAGTATCCCTCCTATCCCTGCCAACATGAGTCCAACTAGACTATTGGCCAAGGATTGAACTTCTCTAGTCATCGGCCGCCGAGTCACTTCTGAATAAGCCAGACTGCCCATGGTCACTACTTTTCGGCTCAAGGCATCAGCCACCACATTTGCCTTTCTTGGGTGATACAAGATTGTAATATCATTGTGCTTAAGCAGCTCCATCCATCTCTGCTACCTCAAGTTAAGATCTTTCTAGGAGAACACATACTGCAAGCTGCAATGGTCTATGAACACCTCACAACGAGCCTCGTACAAGTAATGCCTCCAAAATTTCAAGGTGAACACCTCCATTGCCAACTCCATGCGATTGTCTATGAACACCTCACAACGGGCCTCGTACAAGTAATGCCTCCAAAATTTCAAGGCGAACACCACCATTGCCAACTCCATGTCATGTGCGAGCGAATTCTTCTCATGCACCTTTAACTTTCTTGAAGCATAAGCAATGACTTGCCCTTCCTGCATGAACACAACACCTAACCCAGAGTGTGAGGAATAAGAAAAACTACAAAACCTTTACCTTCCACCGATAGTGACAGGATAGGTACCGTTGTTAGTAGGGTTTCAAGCTTCTGAAAACTCTCTTCACATTCCTCAGACCATTGGAAAGGAACATCCTTTTGAGTTAGCCTTGTCAACACTGAGGCAATGGCTGCGAGCCCCTTCACAAATCATCAATAGCAGTTGACCAGCCCTACAAAACTCCATATTTCTGTTACTATAGTTGGCCTATCCCAGTTTGGGACCACTTTCACCTTCTGTGGATCCACTTTAATCCCTTTATTGTAGACTATATGCCCCAGAAAATACACTGACTCCTGCAAAAATTCACATTTGGTGAACTTGGCGTACAATTGTTTCTCCTTCAGCAACCCCAACACAATGCTCAGATGATTCTCATGTTCCTGTTTAGTCTTCGAGTATACCAAAATATCATTAATGAACACAATTAAAAATGAATCTAGATAGGGTTTGAAGATACCATTCCTCAAAGCTGATGAACGCTATTAGAGTATTAGTAAGTTCGATGGACATGACTAGGAACTCATAATATCCATACCTGGTCTGAAAAGTTGTCTTGGGAATATCCTTAGCACAAATCTTCAGTTGATGATAGCCTGATCTCAAGTCAATCTTTAAGAACACTGCTGCCCCCTGTTACTGATCAAACAGGTTATCTATTCTAGGAAAAGGGTATTTATTCCATATAATTACATTATTCAGCTGATGGTAATTAATGTACATCCGCATACTACCATCCTTTTTTCACAAACAAGATCTGGGCACCCCACGGAGAGACACTCGGCCTGATAAACCATTTACTATGTAGCTCATGCAGCTGCTCCTTGAGTTCTCTTGACTCAGCTAGTGCCATTCTGTATGGCAGTATAGAAATAGGTCGAGTCCCTAGCTCTAGATTTATACAGAAGTCAATATCGTGGTCTAGCAGCAGGCCAAGCAGATCCGTGAGAAATACCTTTGAGAATTGACAAACTACTGGCACCGACTTTATGGAAGGACCCTCTGAAATGGTATCCCGAATATGGGCTAAATATGCTGAACACCCTCGATTTATCAATTTTTGGGCACAAATATAAGAGATGAGCTTCTTAGGAGCAGGGAGAATTCTCTTTCCACTCCAACTGGACGACCCTGGCCCCGCTATGGTGCCTCTCTTAGCATGACAATCCATAATGGTATGGTACAAAAATAGCCAGCTCATTCCCAAGGTTACATAATAATTTACCATGTCTAAGATCACCAAATCTACCCTAGTATCACAACCCATGAAGTCCACGGAACAAGCACGACAGACCCTATCCGCCACCACAGAATCCTCAACAGGAGTAGACATATTGATGGGAATATGATGTACATAAAAATCAAGATCCAACCCCATAACCGTAGCCATTTTGTTGCATACAAAAATCATACCTTTGATAACAGCGTCTGAAGACTCTGCCTCAGGCAGATACGGGAATGCATAAAAGTGGGCCTAATTACCTGCCTGAGACTTGCCCTTGTTGGGTTGTGCAACCCCTCTACCAGACTGATTGCCACCCCTTCCGACCTGGGCACCTCCTCTACCCATTTGGGTGCCACCCCTAACCGCTGGCTGATTGCCTCTCCCTAGTTGTGGGCGATCATTGTTGAATCCACTCCTTCCTCTCCCTAAAGCTGGGTGCTGATGTGCTGTGAATTTACAACACTATTGACACTCAAAACTAAGAAAATAACATGGACTTAGGTGTATTTATGTGGATATGAGACACTTTTCCTTTGATTTTAGGATAAATGATTTTTGGAATAATAAATTGCAAAAGGAAGCTAAAAGTTTGCAAAAAAGGGCAAAAGGTGCAGACCACAGTATGATCCGTAGGATGGACCTACGAGTCGTATTGAGGGCTTTGATCAAAAACTGAAAGTTTAACCTGGAAGACTGAACTTATGAGACTTGTCACAGATCATACCATGGTGGTACGAGTCGTAGTTATCCAGTCGTGATGAAATCCATAAGAATTTCACAAAAGGATGATTCTTAGTACGAGAGCACCCTACGACGCATGAGATGAAGGTACAATTCATATCATATCGGTCGTGGTGAAGTTCATAAAAAGNTCGGTCGTGGTGAAGTTCATAAAAAGTTCAAAAGATCAGGATCAAGCCACGGGTGTCAATGTATGAGTCGTAGCATGTTGGTACGAATCGTACCTTGGCCCAACACTTAGCCAAAATTCAGCTAAGACTCCAAGCCACGAGTGGATGTCACGATCTGTGAGAAGCCCCTACGAGTCGTGGGTGGACCGGTGACGAGGTCGGCTACAGATATGGAAAACAGTCCTGTTAGTTTAGGAAAAGGATTCTTGTGTCTCTATAAATACTTTTTTATGTTTTATTTTTAATAGAGGACAAAAATAGACTTAATTCTAGTAGGAAAACATTGTAGTAAGCAATTTTACAGCGTTGGAAGAGAGAATTGAGTTGGTTCAACCTTGTGATCAACCTTTTTTTTGAATTCATCTTGTTCTTGCTACTTGTTATTCAAGATCTCGTGGTTTAATTGAAGGAATTATTTTTCTCAATCATCTTTGTAAGTATTGTTTTATGTCTTCAATCATGAACACCAATCACAACCTTGCAACTATGAGAGGCTAAAACCTTCATAGTTAGGGTTGTGGAAACCATGGTGGATTAACTAGTTAGGGTTTCACAAAGTGAGTCTAAAACCAATACTAAATACTTATATTGTATTCTCTTACTCTTTAACGGTTCTTAGCAGTGCGCAATGTTAGGAAGTACCTGAATTCTTTACTTTCTTTGGTCGAAGAGGTAGAGATTGGGAAAAGAGAATTAGGACGGAGCCTTGATCTTGATGATCATAGTATTAACTTGAGCCGTGGTCGCAGGATAGTTATATCTGGAACTTAGTAATAACGGTTAGTCTGCAAAACTCATGAGACTTGGTCGAGTAATTGAGGATAGTCATTCAATAGGGATTGGTCGATCGTTTGAATTAATCTAAGTTATCAGTTCTGTAAGTAAGTATAGGTAAAGATCACGAGTGTATATCCAAAGTTGTTATGAACCCATGGGGAACACAAACCCTAGTTATCCTTTAATTATTGATTCACAAATATAATCTTGAATGCTGTTCATTTTTATTATTGGTTTTTATTAGAATTCCCCCATTGTGAAGTAATTACCATTCAAGTTCATATACCGACTGTAATCTAGATCTTCCATATTCCCTGTGTGATTGACCCCAACCTCTTTGTTTGGTTCTTTATTGAAAACATCCGCTTCATACTTCAGTTGGAAGTGTGGTTTGAGCGTTATCAAAAAGTGGCGCCGTTGCCGGGGAATTCGACTATAACTAGGTTATTTTCTTGTATTTGACTTGTTGATAATTACGTTATTCTTGAAAATTTCTTTTCCTTTTGTTTTTCTTTTGTGACATCCTCAGGTTTTCATCTAGGAAATATACCTTGATGATGCCTGAGAAGTCACAAAAGTAACGTCGTGTCGTGACGTTAAATCAGACACTGCATAGGAGGCAACTGATGGAAGGCGAAGTATGAGTAGCCATAGGTATGTCCCTTTTTCCCTTCATGCGTATATTTTGTTCTTTGAGGAGGAAGATCATTCTTTAAAAAGGGAGGGGGGGTGTACTTGTATTTTTGGGATATTTTTGGTCGCATGAGGGTTTTTCTTGCCGCGTTTTTCTCTCTCAGACATGCGACCTAGTAGAACTGGCATGTGTTAGAATTTTTTTTATTTGTGATTTTGTTTGATTAGAAAATAACTTAGGAATACTCAGCCATTGGATATGCACTACTTTTGTTGTTTTTGAAAAATTGACCCTGTTTAAAAAAGAAAATTTACTGTGTATTTGTGACAACAATGCATGATTTCTGTGGATCATTTTATGTCATTTAGTTATTAATAATGCTAGTCGTGTTAAGCCATGTATGAACTAGACAGGTAAAGTGAAAGTAGTTCATATACCGTGTGTGAGTGAGGTCTTAGTATTTGTTGTGGTATGTTGTTGAAGATCTAGAACTTGCCTGGTTGGTCTCTGCATAGGTTGAGGATGGTTGGTTAGGAAATGATCATAGGCCATTGTTGTGTTAGCTCACTTCCTGCCTATATTTCCCTACCAAAGTGACATGAATCCCTTGATCCCAAGTTCGAGCCTTAATTGATCATATTTCTTTGATTTACCTGCTAACTGTACCCATTTGTTTATAATGAACTTGTTTGGCCCTGGTCTTTCCTTGGATATTGTGAACCTCAACATAAGAGAAATGCTTAAGTTGAGGGTGGCTTAAGTAGGGGTGCACAAATGGTGGGAACGGGAGAAAAGGAAAGAAAAGAAAAAGAAGAGAAAAAAAATGGTGAAAAATAAGGTGTAGTGAGGTGAAAAATTAAAAGATGAAATTTTGAGAATATTGAAAAAAATAAAAGAAATTAAAAATAGCTTGAAAGTGTTGAAAAATGTGAAAAAATCACCCCACCCATGCAAATGTTCATAAAATGGGAAAAAGAGAAGAAAGAAGAAAAAGAATGAATGAAATAGGAGAATGGTGCAACCAATGAATGTAGTGCTAAGGAAGGGATAGTCACTAACAAAATTTTTCATCTTTATCATGTCCATCCCTAAGCCTACATTACAAGCCATATAAATTCCTATAGTGATCTTATTTTGACCATCTAACAAACCGAAGTAGAGAAAATAAGGGCAAGCCTATGGTATCGGATGCATAATACTTGCAGTTCTTTGAGAGATTGAATGCTTCATTTTCCTAGTCCCATGTTTCAGTTGATACTTCATACTAGAGTGGGGACTTCATTTTTTGGGAGGGTACTTGGATTATGTTTGATTTTACCATTGGTCTGTGTGAAATACATAGCTGATGACTTGATTTCTTGTTGATAGCTAGATGACATGTCTTGATCCCTGAATATAATATTTTGAGGTTGCTTGCAATACATTAACTAATGATGTTTCAAGAAGAAGGGTAAATAGAATTTGTATATAGAGTGCAAGAACTTGTTTGAGTTTTGGTTGTAGTATCTTAAGTCTATTTTCTAGTTGAGCGTCGTGTTTAGTTTTTCTTTTTCTTTGCCTGAGGACATGCAAAAGTCATAAGTTGAGGGTGTTGATGTGCTGTGAATTTACAGCACTATTGACGCTCAAAACTAAGAAAATAGCATGGACGTAGGTGTATTTATGTGGATATGAGACACTTTTCCTTTGATTTAATGATAAATGAGTGTTGGAACAATAAATTGCAAAAGGAAGCTAAAAGTGTGCTAAAAAGGGCAAAAAGTGCAGACCACAGTACGATCCATAGGATGGACCTACGAGTCGTACTGAGGGCTTTGATAAAAAATTGAAAGTTTAACCTGGAAGACTGAACTTATGAGACTTGTCGCGGATCGTACCATGGTGGTATGAGTCGTAGTAATCCAGTCGTGATGAAATCCAAAAGAATTGCACAGAAGGCTGATTCTCAATACGAGAGCACCCTACAACCTGTGAGATGAAGGTACGAGTCGTATCATACCGGTCGTGGTGAAGTTCATAAAAAGTTCAAAAGATTAGGATCAAGCCACGGGTGTAAATGTACGAGTCGTATCATGTTGGTACGAATCGTACCTTGGCCCAACAATTAGCCAAAATTCAGCCAACACTCTAAGCCACGAGTGGATATCACAATTCGTGAGAAGCCCCTACGAGTCGTAGGTGGACCCATGACGAGGTCGGCTACAGATATGGAAAGCAGTCCTGTTAGTTTAGGAAAAGGATTCTTTTGTCTCTATAAATACTTTTTATGTTTTATTTTTAATAGAGGATGACGAATAGACTTAATTCTAGTAGGAAAACATTGTAGTAAGCAATTTTAAGCATTGGAAGAGAGAATTGAGTTGGTTCAACCTGATAATCAACCTTTTCTTGAATTCATCTTGTTCTTGCTACTTGTTATTCAAGATTTCATGGTTTAATTGAATGAATTATTTTTCTCAATCATCTTTGTAATTATTGTTTTATGTCTTCAATCATGAACACCAATCACAACCTTGCAACTATGAGAGGCTAAAACCTTCATGGTTAGGGTTGTGGGAACTATGGTGGATTAACTAGTTAGGGTTGCACAAAGTGAGTCTAGAACCAATACTAAATACTTATATTGTATTCTCTTCATCTTTAACGGTTCTTAGCGGTGCGCAACGTTAAGAAGTGCCTGAATTCTTTCTTGCTTTGGTCGAAGATGTAGAGATTAGGAAAAGAGAATTACAACGGAGCCTTGATCTTGATGATTATTGTATTAACTTGAGTTGTGGTCACATGGTAGTTATATCTGGAACTTACTGATAACGGTTAGTTTGAAAAACTCATGAGACTTGGTCGAGTAATTGAAGATAGTCATTCAATAGGGATTGGTCGATCGTTTGAATGAATCTAAGTTATTAGTTCTGTAAGTAAGTATTGGTAAAGATCACGAGTGTATATCCAAAGCTCTTATGAACCCATGGGGAACACAAACCCTAGTTATCCTTTAATTATTAATTCACAAATATAATCTTGACTGCTGTTTATTTTGATTATTGCTTTTTATTAGAATTCCCCCATAGTGAAGTAATTACCATACAAGTTCATCTACCGACTGTAATCTAGATCTTCCATATTCCCCGTGGGATCAACCCCAACCTCTTAGTTGGGTTCTTTATTGAAAACGTTCACTTCGTACTTTAGTGTACAGTGTGGTTTGAGCATTATCAAAAAGTGGCACCGTTGCCGTGGAATACGGCTAAGACTAGGTTATTTGCTTATATTTGACTTGTTGGTAATTACTTTACTCTTGACGTTTTCTTTTTCTTTTGTTTTTCTTTTGTGACATCCTCAGGTTTTCATCTAGAAAATATACCTTGATGATGCCTTAGAAGTCACAAAAGTAACGTCGTGCCACGACGTAAAATCAGGCGTTGCATGGGAGGCAACCCATGGAAGGCGAAGACTGAGTAGCCACAGGTATGTCCCTTTTTCCCTTTATGCGTATATTTTGTTCTTTGTGGATGAAGCTCATTCTTTAGAAAAGGGGGGTGTACTTGTATTTTTGGGATATTTTTGGTCGCCTGAGGGTTTTTCTTTCCATGTTTCTTTTTCCTCAAACATGCGGCCTAATAGAACCGGCATGTGTTAGGATTTTTTTAATTGTGATTTTTGTTTGATTAGAAAATTACTTAGGAATACTCAGCCATTGGATATGCACTACTTTTGTTGTTTTTGAAAAATTACCCCTGTTTAAAAATTTTTTTGCTGTGTATTTGTGACAACAATGCATGATTTCTGTGGATCATTTTATGTCATTTAGTTATTAATAGTGCTAGTCTTTTAAAGCCATGTATGAACCAGACAGGTAAAGTGAAATTAGTTCATGTACCATGTGTGAGTGAGGTATTAGTATTTGTTGCGGTATGTTGTTGAAGATCTAGAACTTGCCTGGTTGGTCTCTGCATAGGTTAAGGATGGTTGGTTAGGAAATGATCATAGGCCATTGTTGTGTTAGCTCACTTTTTGCCTATATTGCCTTGCCAAAGTGTCATGAATCCCTTGATCCCAAGTTTGAGCTTAATTGACCATATTTCTTTGATTTACCTGCTAACCGTACCCATTTATTTATAATGATCCTGTTTGGCGCTGGTCCTTCCTTGGATATTGTGAACCTCAACATAAGCGAAATGATTAAGTTGAGGGTGACTAAAGTAGGTGTTCATAAATGGTGGGAACGGGAGAAAAGGAAAGAAAAGAAAAAGAAGAGAAAAAAATGGTGAAAAATACGGTGTGGTGAGGTGAAAAAGTAAAAGCTGAAAATTTGAGAATATTCAAAAAAAAGAAGAGAAATTCAAAATAGCTTGAAAGTGTTGAAAAATGTGAAAAAATCACCTCACCCATGCAAATTTCCATAAAATGGGAAAAAGGGAAGAAAAGAAGACAAAGAATGAAGGGTGAAATAGGAGAATGGTGCAACCAATGAATGTAGTACCAAGGAAGGGATAGTCACTAATAAAATCTTTCATCTTTAACATGTCCAGCCCTAAGCCTACATTAAAATACATATAAAGTCCTATAGTGATCTTATTTTGACCATCTAACAAACCGAAGCAGAGAAAATAAGGGCAAGCCTATGGTATCAGATGCATAATACTTGCAGTTCTTTGAGAGATTGAGTGCTTCATTTGCCTAGTCCGATGTTTCAGCTGATACTTCATACTAAAGTGGGGACTTCATTTTTTTTGAGGGTACATGGATTATGTTTGATTTTACCATTGGTCTGTGTGAAATACATAGGTTATGACTTGATTTCTTATTGATAGCTAGATTACATGTCTTGATCCCTGAATATGATGTTTTGAGGTTGCTTGCAATACATCAGTTATGATGTTTCAAGAGGAAGGGTCAATATAATTTGTATATAGAATGCAAAAATTTATTTGAGTTTTGGTTGTAGTATCTTAAGCCTATTTTCTAGTTGAGCATCGTTTTAGTATTTATTTTTCTTTGCCTGAGGACATGCAAAAGTCTTAAGTTGAGGGTGTTGATGTGTTGTGAATTTACAGCACTATTGATGCTCAAAACTAAGAAATAACATGGACATAGGTGTATTTATGTGGATATGAGGCACTTTTCCTTTGATTTTAGGATAAATGAGTATTGGAACAATAAATTGCAAAAGGAAGCTAAAAGTGTGCTAAAAAGGGTAAAAAGTGCAGACCACAATACGATCCGTAGGATGGACCTACGAGTCATACTGAGGGCTTTGATCAAAAACTGAAAGTTTAACCTGGAATACTGAACTTATAAGACTTGTCACGGATTGTACCATGGTTGTATGAATCGTAGTAAGCTAGTCGTGATGAAATCCAAAAGGATTGCACAAAAGGCTGATTCTCAGTACGAGAGCACCCTACGACATGTGAGATGAAGGTACGAGTCGTATCATACCGGTCGTGGTGAAGTTCATAAAAAGTTCAAAATATTAGGATCAAGCCACGGGTGTCAATGTACGAGTTGTAGCATGTTGGTACGAATCATACCTTGGCCCAACACTTAGCCAAAATTCAGCCAACACTCCAAGCCATGAGTAGATGTCACGATCCTGAGAAGCCCCTACGAGTCGTAGGTGGACCCGTGACGAGGTCGGCAACAGATATGGAAAGCAGTCCTTTTGGTTTAGGAAAAGGATTCTTGTGTCTCTATAAATACTTTTTTATGTTTAATTTTTAATGGAGGATGACGAATAGACATAATACTAGTAGGAAAACATTGTAATAGGAAATTTCGCATCATTGGAAGAGAAAGTTGAGTTGGTTTAATCGTGTGATCAACCTTTTCTTGAATTCATCTTGTTCTTGCTACTTGTTATTCAAGATTTCTTGGTTTAATTGAAGGAGTTGTTTTTCTCAATCATCTTCGTAAGTATTGTTATATGTTTTCAATCATGAACAAAAATCACAACCTTGCAACTATGAGAGGCTTAAACCTCCATAGCTAGGGTTGTGGGAACCATGGTGGATTAACTAGTTAGGGTTGCACAAAGTGAGTCTAAAACCAATATTAAATACTTATATTGTATTCTCTTCATCTTTAATGGTTCTTAGCGGTGCGCAACGTTAGGAAGTTCCTGAATTCTTTACTTGCTTTGGTCGAAGAGGTAGAGATTAGGAAAAGAGAATTACAACGGAGCCTTGATCTTGATGATCATTGTATTAACTTGAGCTGTGGTCTGCAAAACTCATGAGACTTGGTCGAGTAATTGAGGATAGTCATTCAATAGGGATTGGTTGATCTTTTGAATGAATCTAAGTTATCAGTTCTGTAAGTGAGTATTGGTAAGGATCACGAGTGTATATCCAAAGCTGTTATGAACCCATGGGGAACACAAACCCTAGTCATCCTTTAATTATTGATTCACAAATATAATCTTGACTGCTTTTTATTTTTATTAGAATTCCCCCATTGTGAAGTAATTACCATACAAGTTCATCTACCGGCTATAATCTAGATCTTCCATATTCCCTCTGGGATCGACCCCAACCTCTTAGTTGGGTTCTTTATTCACAACGTCCACTTCATACTTCAGTTGGAAGTGTGTTTTGAGCGTTATCAGGTGCGGAACAATTTTTTGGCCCTAAAAAAACAATAGACACCATCTGCGGATATGGCCATTGATGTGTTGTGAGTTTACAACCCTTTTGATGCTCAAAACTAAGAAAATAGCATGAACTTAGGTGTGTTTATATGGATATAGGGCACTTTTTCTTTGATTATAGGAAAAATAATTATTGGAGCAAGAATGTGCAAAAGAAGCCTAAAAGTGCAGAAAATGAGCTAAATTCACGGTCTCAGTACGAGCCGTATGTTGATGGTATGAGCCGTACTGAGAATTGTGAAAAGTTTCAAATGGCTGAATTGGGGATAATGCAACCTACGACTCTTAGTACGAGCTGTACAACACTAGTACGAGCCGTAACTTGAGTCGTGGAAATATTTAGAAGAATTGCACAAAGGCAGACTCCTAATACAGATGGAACTATGAACTGTGGCGACAAGTTACGAATCGTATCAAGAGTAGTGTGATCTTCAAAGGATTTTCAATGCTAGGTATAACTTCAAAAAGTATGAATCATGGCTGGGAGGTACGAACCGTACCACAACACTCGTGAATAATTTCAGAAAAAGTCAGAGTTCTTAGAGCCAGATCACGAAAGAAACTTATGACTCGTAGGAAACATGTACGAGTCGTACCAGTGCCCAACACTTAGCCAAATTTAAGCAAGCCAAGGACTTACGGATAACAAATATGACTCGTACAATCCTGCTATGGGTCATATGATCAGTCATGGCTCAGGCAGCGCCAGTTATGGAAAGTCACCCTGTTAGCTTAGAAAAAGGATTCTTATGTCTGTATAAATAGCTTTTATGTTTTATTTTCAGTATAGAACAAGAGGGAACATTAGAGAGAAGTGATATAGGAGTGAAAATAATAGAGATTCAAGGGAAAAACATAGAATTGAGTTGATTGACTTGTGATCAACCTTTTCTTGGATTCTTTCTGGATCTTTATCAATTGTTCTTAAGGTTTTTTTGATATAATCAAAGAAGCTTTTCTCTCATCTACGATTGTAAGTATTGAATTATGTGTTTAATGATGAATGCATATCACAACCTTGCAACTATGAGAGGCTAAAACCTCCTTAGCTAGAGTTGTGGAACTCAGGGTGGATTAACGAGCTAGGGATACACAAAAGTGATTCAAAACCAATACAAAACACTTATATTGTATTCTCTTCATGCTTAAATGTTTCTTAACGGTGTACGATGTTAGGACTTGCTTGAATTCTTTACTTGCTTGAGCCTAGAGAGGTAGAGATTAGGAAAAGAGAATTACAACAGAGCCTTGATCTTGATGATCATTGTATTAACTTGAGCTGTGGTCGCAGGATAGTTAAACTTGGAACATATTGATAACGAAGAGTTTGAAATCACTCATGAGACCTGACCCGGTTATTGAGTATAGTCATCCAATAGGGATGAACCAGTCATTTGGATGAACCCTAGTTATCAGTTCTACAAGTAAGTATTGGTATTGATCACGTGTGTATACCTGAAGCAGTTATGAACCCACGGGGAACAAAAACCCTAATTATTCTTAAATCTTGATTTACATCATTATTTCAATTGTTGTTTTAATTATTGTTTTCTTAAAACCCCCAAAATTGGAGTAAATAACCAACAAGTTCACTTACCAACATTAGTCTAGATCTTCCATATTCCCTGTGGGTTCCACCCCAACCTCTTTGTTGGATTCTTTATTAATAACGTTCGCTTCATACTTCAGCAGGAGGTGTGAGTTTGAGCGTTATCGTCCGTACTCCTCGCACTCATGGAACACCTTTTCGATCATTGTTCTTTGAGTCGGAATATAAAAAATAGGGAGAGCCCCGAAATTCGAACAAACTATCTGAATACCCTAATTGTACCTGATGGACGTGGAGTGGTCCTTAGTGGACCCCCGGCTAACACCTCTATGGCTGACATAATAGGGAGTCCTTAGTAGCCCTGGTGAATCGGAGTCCTAGCAAAGGAGCCACTGTAAGTACCCACCTTCCGAGCCTTCTTCACGGCATTCTTCGCATAACTTTCTTGTTTCACCCTCACCACAATTTTCACAAAATATACTACATCCTAGAAGGTCTTACCTGCAGAGACCATATGAAAGGCTGATAGCTGGAGACCCACATTTAGGCCCATAACAAATCGCCTTATCCTCTCCACCTTCATGGGTAGTAAAGGCAGAGCATACCTGGAGATTGAGTGGAATTGGGCCTCGTATGTTACAACTGAAGAGATCCCCTGCTCAATGGTGGTGTACTCATCCTGCTGATGTGTTGTGGATGTACAACGCTATTGACACTCAAAACTAAGAAAATAGCATGGATTTAGGTGTATTTATGTGGATATAAGGCACTTTTCCTTTGGTTGCAGGATAAATTGGTGTTGAATCTGAAAATTGCAAAAGAAAGCTTGAAAGATGCAAAATATGCTCAAAGTATAGACCACAGTACGAGTCGTAGGAAGGACCTATGAGTCGTATTGATGGTCGTAAAAAGCTGCAGAAGGCTAAGTTGAAGAGATGCAATGTATGAGTCTCAGTACGGGTCGTACCAAGATGGTATGAGTCATGGTGATAAAATGGTGACAAGATCCAGAAAATTTGCATAAGGTGCTGACTCCTGCTACGGAAAGACAGTACGACCTGTGGGAAGAAGGTACGAGTCACAGCATGACGGTTGTGATGAATTTCAGGAGAATTCCAAAGTTTAAGAATCAAACCACGGGAGTTCAGTACAGGTCGTATGATGGAGGTAAGAATCGTACCTGGATCCATCACTTAGCCAAAATACAGCCAACAATGCAAGGTACGACAAGAAGCTACGGGTTGTAGGATGATGCTACAGATCGTAACATGGATCGTGACGACTGCAGCACTAGATATGGAAATTCATCCAGTTAGCCTAGGAAAAGGATTTTTGTGTCTATATAAATACGTTTTAGGTTTTATTTTTCTGTAGACAATCATAGACAAGGAGAAAAGACACGAAAAGACAAGGAGAGAAGAGATTTGTAGGGGAATTGAGTTGATTCAACTTGTGATCAACCTTTTCTTGAATTTATCTTGTTCTTTCTACTTGTTCTTCAAGATTTTGCTGGATAATTAAAGGAAGTGTTTTTCTCATTCATTCTTGTAAATATTGATTTATATTCTTAATCATGAATAGAATTTACAACCTTACAACTATGAGAGGCGAAAACCTCCATAGCTAGGGTTGTGGGAACCATGATGGATTAACAAGCTAGGGTTACACAAAGTTATTTTAAAACCAATACAAATACTTATATTGTATTTTCTTCATGCTTAAATGTTTCTTAACAGTGCACAACGTTAGGACTTGTTCGAATTCCTTACTTGCTTTGGTTGAAGAGGTAGAGATTAGGAAAAGAGAATTACTACAGAGCCTTGATTTTGATAATCATTGTATTAAATTGAGTTGTGGTCGCATGATAGTTAAATCTGGAACTTAGTGATAACGGATAGTTTGAAACCGCTCACAAGACTTGGTCGAGTGATTGAGTATAGTCATTCAATAGGGACTGGTCGATCATTTGAATGAACCTAAGTTATCAGTTCTATAAGTAAGTATTGGTGNTTCTATAAGTAAGTATTGGTGATAATCACGAGTGTACACCCAAAGCAGTTATGAACCCATGGGGAACACAAACCCTAGTTATCCTTTAATATTGACTCAATATCAGAATTTTGATACTTGTTTTCATTATTGATTTCTTTTAGAATCCCCCTATTTTGAAGTAACTACCACACAAGTTCAATTACCGACTATAATTCAGTTCTCCCTATTCCCTGTGGGTTCGACCCGAACCTCTAGTTGGGTTCTTTATTGACAACGTCCACTTCTCACTTTAGTAAGAGGTGTGGTTTGAGCGTTATAAAAAATTAGCGCCGTTGCCGGGGAATACAGCTGAAACTATGTTATTAGCCTGTATTTGACTTGTTGGTAGTTACATTACTTTTTACGTTTTTTTTTCTTTGTTTTTTTAGTGACCCTCAGGCTATATCGAAGGAACAAGCTTCACTCCAACATTCAAATGGACAATAACAAGCTGCCTACACCTGTGGAAGAAATTGTGATTGATGATACATTGGCAGCTGTGATAATGAATTATGAAGAAGATGGAAACCTAGAATACACAAATACGGTTAATGCCTTAATGGGTTTGGGTCGTATAACTTCAGCCCAAATAAGTTAGACCTGGACTTAAAGAACCGTTCAACACCGCCGTCCAAGCCATCTGTGGAGGTACCACCAACCCTTGAACTGAAAGCATTACCTCCTCATCTCAAGTATGCATTCCTTTGGGAGGACAACACCCTGCCGGTCATCATTGCAGCAAACCTGTTAGATGAGCAGGTGGAAACCTTGGTTAGCATTCTAAAAAGATACAAAAAGGCAATTGGCTGGACCATAGCTGACATCATAGGAATTTCACCAGGCATATGCACCCATAAGATCAAGCTTGAACTAGATTGTAAGCCGAGTATAGAGCATCAACGCCGCCTGAACCCTCCACTGCAAGAAGTCGTCAAAAAGGAGATTATAAAGTGGTTGGATTCTGGGGTGATATATCCTATAGCAGACAGTCAATGGGTAAGTCCTATCCAGTGCATGCCAAAGAAGGAAGGAATTACAGTGGTTCCCAATGAAAAGAATGAGCTGATACCGACACGACCAATCACAGGATGGCGTGTATGCATGGACTACAGGAAACTCAACCGCTGCACCTAGAAAGATCATTTTTTGATGCCATTTTTGGATCAGATGCTTGATAGACTCGCAGGCAGAAGATGGTATTGTTTCTTTGATGGGTATTTAGGGTATAATCATATCACTATTGCTCTAGAAGATCAGGAGAAGACAACCTTCACCTGTCCATACCAACCTTTGCCTTCAGAATAATGCCATTTTGGATTGTGTAATGCACCAACCACTTTCCAGCGTTGTATGATGTCCATATTCTTAGACATGGTGGAGGATACTATTGAAGTATTTATGGATGATTTTTATATGGTAGACGATTCATTTGAATCATTCCTTAATCATCTGGGCAGAGTACTGCAAAGATGTGAAGAAACAAATCTGGTTCTAAATTGGGAAAAATGTCATTTCATGGTTAAAGATGGGATAGTGTTGGGCCATAAAATCTTAGGAAAGGGGATCGAGGTGGACAAGGCAAAAATCAAGGTTATAGCAGGATTGCCACCCCTATTTCCGTAAAAGGGGTCAGAAGATTTTTAGGGCATGCAGGATTCTACCTACGCTTTATCAAGGATTTTTCAAAAATTGCACAACCATAGTGCAAATTACTGGAGAAAGAGGTAAAATTTGTGTTCGATGAGGCATTTCTGAAGGCCTTAGAGTGTCTAAAGTAAAAGCTCACCACTGCTCCTATTATCATAGCTCCAAATTGGTCTCTTCCCTTCGAGGTAAAGTGTGACGCTAGCGGTGTTTCTCTTGGTGCTGTTTTAGGCCAAAAGAGAGCAAAGATGTTTCATCCAATCTATTATGCAAGAAGAACACTCAACACAGGCCAGAAGAATTATACAGTCACAGAACAGGAACTATTGGCGGTGGTCTTTGCATTTGAAAAATTCCGAGTATATTTTCTTGAAACTAGGGTGATTATTCATACAGACAATGCTGCGTTGAGGTACCTGATGTCGAAGAAGGACGCCAAGCCCAGATCGATTCGGTGGGTGCTCTTGCTCCAAGAATTTGAGTTAGAGGTGAAGGATCAAAAGGGAATAGAAAATCAAGTGGCAGATCATCTATCCAAGCTTGAGTCTGAAGCAAAGGAGAGGATGGAATATGATATCAATGATGCCTTCCCAGACGAACAGGTACTAGCTGCATCGCAGGATTTGATTCCTTGGTTTGCCGACTTTGCAAATTACTTGGTTAGTGATGTGATGCCAGCAGACCTAACTCCTCAGCAGAAGAAGAAGTTCTTATTCGATATCCGTAGATATTACTGGGATGAGCCATATTTATTCCGCATTTGTGCAGACGGTATCATTCGTAGGTGTGTCCCTGAAGTAGAGATGCTGAGCATTCTGAAGGCATGTCACTCATCTCCAATTGGGCGTCATCACAGTGGTATCAGAACGACACATAAAATTTTACAATGCGGATATTTCTGGCCATCTATTCATCAAGATGCATATGACTTCGCCAAGTCTTTTGATCAATGCCAAAGGCAGGGCAATATCACCCGTAGACATGAGTTGCCACTAACCCCCATCTTGGAGGTAGAGTTGTTTAATGTGTGGGGGATTGACTTCATGGGACCATTCGTCAGTTCATATGGAATGAAGTATATTCTCTTGGCTGTGGATTATGTCTCCAAATGGGTGGATGCAATTGCCCTACCAAACAATAAAGGCAGGAGTGTGACAACATTCCTTAGGAAACATATCTTTGCCAGGTTTGGCACTCCCAGAGCTATTATCAATGATGGTGGATCTCACTTCTGCAATCTCCTATTCAAAACCTTGTTGGAAAAATATGGTTTCAAGCATAAGGAGGCCACACCCTACCACCCTCAGTCAAGTGGACAAGTGGAAGTCTCAAACAGGGAAATCAAGACCATCCTGGCCAAGACAGTGAATACTAGCCGGACAGATTGGTCAAGGAAGCTCGATGACGCCCTGTGGGCTCACAAAACAACTTATAAGACTCTCATTGGTTCATCTCCGTGCCAGCTGGTTTACAGCAAAGCATGCGACTTACAAGTTGAACTAGAGCATAAGGCATTATGGGCTCTAAAAAGGCTGAACATGAACTGGAACGAAGCTGCCAAGTTAAGACTTAACCAGATTAATGAGTTGGATGAATTCCAACTTAAGGATTATGAGAGTGCAGCCATCTATAAATAAAGAATGAAGATCTACCATTACAAAAAGATTGCAAGAAGGGATTTCAGCCTAGGTGATTTGGTCCTACTGTTCAACTCAAGACTCCGGTTGCATCCTGGGAAGTTGAAATCTAGATGGATGGGACCTTACAAAGTATGCAAGTATCTCCATATGGTGCAGTAGAACTTGAGGACAAAGAAGGAAAAAGATTTAAAGTAAATGGGCAGAGAATAAAAGTGTATCTGGGAGATGAGGAAGAATTAAAAAGAATAGAGGAAGTATACCTTGATGATGCTTGAGGAGTCACAAAATTCATGTCGTGCCGCGACATTACATCAGGCGCTGCAGCCCATGGAAGATGAAGTCTGAGTAGCCCCAGGTATGTTCTCTTTCCTATGTTCTTCTAGATGATGCTTCGGGGACGAAGCTCACTTTTCAAAATGGGGAGGGGGTGTACTTGTGATTTTTGGAATTTTTGGTTCACCTGAGGGTTTTTCTTTCCGTGTTTCTTTTCCCTCAGACATGCTATCTAGTAGAATTGAAATATGTAGGATTTTTATTTTTTTAGTTTGTGATTTTTTTTCAATTAGAAAGTAGCTTAGGAGTACTCAGCCAATAAAAAGGGGGTGTACTTGTGATTTTTGGGATTTTTGGTTTGTCTGAGGGTTTTTCTTGCCGTATTTCTTTTCCCTCAGGCATGCTATCTAGTAGAACCGGCATGTGTAGGATTTTTAATTTTTTAGTTTGTGATTTTTGTTCAATTAGAAAGTAGCTTAGGAGTACTCCGCCAATAAAAATGCACTAGTTTTGGTTTTTGAAAAAAACTGACCCTGTTAAAAAAATTTTGACGCATTAGCTATGTATTTTTGACAACATGCATGATTGCTGTGGATCTTTTGATGTCATTTAGTTTGTCAACATGAGTAGTTTTGTTATTCCATGTATAAACCAGACAGGTGAGGTGATAATAGTTCATGTACCATGTGTGAGTGAAGTATCGTAGTCAGTTCGGTATTGTGTTGAAGATCTAAAACTTGCCTGGTTGGTCTTTGCATAGGATAAGGATGGTTTATTAGGATATGATCATAGGTCATTTTTTTGTTTATCTCACTTTTAGACTATATTACCCTACCAAAAGTTGCATGAATCCCTTGATCCCAAGTTTGAGCCTTAATAGAGAATGATTTGTTTGATTTATCGATTAACCGTACCCATTTTTTTTTATTAAACCTATTTTGGCCCTGGTCCTTTCTTGGATATTGTGAACCTCAACATAAGCAAAATGCTTAAGTTGAGGGTGGCTAGAGTAGGGGTGCACAAAAGGTGAAAACGGAAGAAAGAAAAATAAAAAAGTAATGGTGAAGAATGAAGTGTGGTGAGATGATGAAAATAAGAGATGAAAAATGCTGAAAATCTTGAAAAAGAAAGCCAAAGGAAATTTCAAAATGCTGAAAAAAAGTTGAAAACTCACCACACCCATGCAAATATGTATAAAAAGGAGAGAAAGGGAAGAAAAGGGAATGAAAAAAAGGGGGGGAGGAGGGTGAAATAGGTGAATGGTGTAGCCATTGTATGTAGTGCCAAGGAAGGAATAGTCACTTATAAAATCTTTCATGTTTACCATGTCCAATCCTGAGCCTACATTACAAGCCATATTAAGTCCTATAGTGATCCTAACCCGACCATCTGATAAACCAAAGCAGAGAAAATAAGGGCAAGCCTATAGTATCTGACACATAATACTTGTAACTTCTTTGTGAGAGTGAGTGCCTTACTTTTCCCATGTTATATTTGACATCTCATATGAGTGGGGACTTCATTTTGTGTGAGGTACATGGATTATGATTGCTTTTACCATTGGTCTGTGTGGAAAACATTGGTAATGACTTGATTGTCTGTTGATAGATGAATGTCATGTTTTGATCCCTGTTTATGATGTTTTGAGGTTGCTTGTAATACATTAGCTGATGTTATTCCATGAGAAAGGGTCAATATAGTTTGTATAGAAAGTACAGAAGTTTGTTTGAGTATTGGCTGTAGTATCTTGATATATTTTGTAGTTGGGTGTCGTGTTTTAGTTTTATTTTCTTTGCCTAAGGATATGTAAAGTTTTAAGTTGAGGTGTTGATGTGCGCGTGGATTTACAGCTTTATCGGCCAACTCAAAACTAAGAAAATAGCATGGGCTGGGTATGTTTATGTGGATATAAGGCACTTTTCCTTTGGTTGTAGGATAAATTAGTGTTGAATCTGAAAATTAAAAAGAAAGCCTGAAAGACGCAAAAATATGCTCAGAGTGCGGACCATAGTACTAGCCGCAAGAAGGACCTCTAAATTAAAATGCTTGATGGTCATAAAGTACGAAGGCTAAGTTGAAGAGATGCAATGTAGAGTCTCAGTGCAGTTCGTACCAAACTGGTACAAGTCGTGGTGATGAAATCATGACAAGATCCGGAGAGAATTTGCAGGTCTTTGACTCTACGGAAAGGCAGTCGGCTTTGTGGGAAGAAGGTAGTGGTACCATGACGGTTGTGATGAATTTTAGGAGAATTCCAAAGTTTCAAAATCAAACCACGGGAGTTGAGTAGGGGGTCGTATGATGGAGAGACAGGTACGGATCAACACTTAGCCAAAATCCATTCAACAATGCAAGTACAACGAGGAAGCTACGGGTTGTAGGATGATGCTACGGATCCTAACATGGCTCGTGGCGACTGCGGCACCAGGACGGAAATTCATCCGGTTAGCCTAGGAAAAGATTTTTGTGCCTGTATAAATACATTTTGATTTTATTTTTCATAGACAATCATAGACAAGGAGAAAATACACAAATAGACAAGGAGAGAAGAGATTTGTAGAGGGAATTGGTTGATTGCTTGTGATCAAACCTTTCTTAAATTTATCTTGTTCTTGCTACTTGTTCTTCAAGATTTGCTGGGTAATTAAAGAAAGTATTTTTCTCATTCATTCTTGCTAAATATTGATTTATGTTCTTAATCATGAATACGATTCACAACCTTACAACTCTGAGTGTGAAAACCTCCATAGCTGAGGTTGTGGGACCATGATGGATTAACAAGCTAGGGTTACACAAGTAATTTATAAACCAATACAAATACTTATATTTTATTCTCTTCTTGATTAAATATTTTTTAATGGTGTGCAACGTTAGGACTTGCCCGAATTCTTTCCTTGCTTTCAATTCGAAGAGGTAGAGATTAGAAAAGAAAGTACAACGAGCCTCGATTATGATAATCATTGTATTAACTTGAGCTGTGGTTGCAGGATAGTTAAATCTGGGCAAGTGATAATAGATAGTTTGAAACCGCTCATGAGATTTGGTCGATGATTGAGTATAGTCATTCAATCGGAGCGGTCGGTCATTTGAATGAACCTAAGTTATCAGAGTTCTATAAGTAAGTATTGGTGATAATCACTGCAGTGTATACACAAAGCAGTTATGAACCCATGGGGAACACTAACCCTAGTTATCCTTTAATATTGACTCAACATCAAAATTTTGATACTTGTTTTTATTATTGATTTCTTTTAGAATCCCCTATTTTGATGTAACTATCTCTAAGTTCAATTACAGCCAATCAGTTCTCCTATTCCCTGTGGAGTTTCGACCCCAACCTCTAGTTGGTTCTTTATTGACAACGTCCGCTTCTCACTTTAGTAAGAGGTGTGATTTGAGCGTTATCACCCGCCTCAATCTCACTTGAGGGTACGTGGCATGTACTTCTCTAGAAAAATGGAGTAGAGGTGGGTCAAGGTCAATGGTGGTGGCCCCACCGGTCACCCACACTACACAATAGCCCTCCACCAGAGGTTAGTATCACCCATCAGCTAGAAGGTGATAAACTCTACCCGTACTTCTCCACTGCCCCCATTTTGTGGAGCCTCTCGTAACAGTCAATGATAAAATCGCAGGTGTTCTGCGCACCGGTGGTGTAGAAGGTGGGAGGCTTCATCTTTTTGAACCTCAAAATAAGTCATGCTCCTCTCAAGTCATTACCAGTACAGTTATCTGTCACCGGAAATATCACAACCTCTAAGAAATATCATCAATACAGGGAGACAAAATGACTTCATGATGTATCCCTAACTGCTGCCCTACGAAGTCGCTGGTGCATCCCCATTACATATGAGGCTGCTCCAAGGTTGAGACCACGATCCGGGATCACGAGAGGATCTTTGGAGCGGCTGCGGCCTCTCCTTGAAGTCGAAACCTCCACCTCACAGCCACCCTTTCGTGCACCATTGGAGGCCTTTAACGGATGTTTTCCTCTCCTAAATCGAAGTAGAACGTGGGCCCCTCCTCCAGGCTTGCGACGACCTCCACCCACGACCTCTTCCTTGTCCTCTACCGCAAACTACGGGCATTTGTGGCAGCTCGGGTGCTCCCTCTCGGTTTTCACATGCACATGTTCTTACCATCTATGAGAGAAATAAAGAACAATTGTCAGATACCAATTGGAATCAAGTAATAGAATAAAAGGAAAGAAAAAAGGAAGTTTTCCTAAAGTCTTGTAGCCTCACGGAAGATAAGTTACAAACGTCTCTACACCCGATTCGTGAGACTCTATTAGACTTGTCCTCGTGTAATGAGATCCAATGAACCTAGAGCTCTTATACCAACTTTATCACAATCCAATGTCTGTGATTGGCACCCATCTTAACCCATTGGTGAGTAGACAATGTTTTCCAACTAATTACCCAAAAAGCATAAACAATTATTAGAGATATATCACAGTTACGAAAATGAATAATGGAACATCACTAAAATAAAAAGGAAATCATAACAACACTTTGTTAAAACACTCCCGAACTTGATAGTCATTGTACACGAGGACATCTATCTAACATTATCTAAGAGTAATCTAGAAAAGAAATAGGTTGAGTCATTGGATCTAGATTTATCTGAGAAGTCAATATCATGTGGTCAGGTGGCATACTAGGCCGATCGTGGGAAATACCTTTAAGAATTCACAAACTACCGGGACCAACTCTATGAAGGACTCTCTGAACTGGTATCCCGAATGTGGTCTAAATATGTTGAAATCCCCCACCTATCCAATTTTCGGGAACAAATATAAGAGATGAGATTCTTAGGAGCGAGCTGCAATTCTCTTTCCACTCAACACAGGCATTCTTGCTATGGTATTTGTCTTCAGCTCATTCAAAGTACATCAATATATACCATGTCAAGATCACCAAATCTACCCGAGTATCGCTTCGCAAGTCCATATAGCAAGCACGACAAATCCTATCCACCACCACGAGAATCCCCAATAAGAGTAGGCATATAGATGGGAATATCAAGTACATGTAGATCCAACCACAGAAAAATAAGCAAACACATAGCAAAAAGTAGAACCAACCATTTTATCGCGTGCAAAAATCATACATGTGATAATGGCATGGAAACCTTGCCTAGGCCGACCCAAAAATTCATAGAAGTGTGCTTAATTACACCACTGAGACCCTCCTATTGGGATTTGCAACCCTTCTACTAAACTGATTGCTTCCCCTTCCGACACAGGCACCTCCTCTACCACGTGCAGGTGCTAAGCAACTGGTGATTTCCCCTCCCCTTGTTGTGGGGCGTGCTCTAGCTGAACACATTCCCTCCTCTCCCGGCGGGGTAGAGCTTGAGGATCTGGGTGCGGAAGAATCTGCCCTCCCTGACCAAACACAGAGACACCATATGTGTGAACTCATGGACATACTCCTACACTCATAGCACGCCTTCTCAATCACTACTCTCGAGTCGAATAGTGGAAAAAGGGTGAGCCCCAAAATCCAAATGAACTATCTAAGAACCGCAACTATGCACGATGGATGTGGGGTGGCCTGATGGACCCTCGATTAACACATTTGCACTTGGTAGTGAATAGACATCTGGTATCCCTAGTGAATAGGTTTCCCTATGAAGCCACTATAAGTACCCACCTTCTAAGTCTTGACTTCGTATTTTTAAGCGTAACCATCCTGTTTTAACCCCTCCATATTTTTAATAAACTCTACTACCTCACAGGTTTTACTGCAGAGACCATCTGAAGGGCTGATAGTTGGAGACCCACATTTAGGACACTTAACAAATCGCTGATCGTCTCCTCTTATGTGTAGGCCCGATAAAGGAAGACAATACTTGGACAGTGAGTGGAATCGAGCCTCGTATGCTGCAGAAATTTGAAGATGTCCCTTGCTCAATGGTGGTGAACTCATCCCTCCTCTGATCTTTTAGGGTACGTGGAACGTACTTCTCCAGAAAAGTGGAGTAGGAGCTAGGTCGAGGTCAATGGTGGTGACCTCAGCGGTCCGCACTCAAGTAAAGCCCTCCACGAGCTTAGTATTACCCATAGGCGGAAGGTGACAAACTCTACACCGTACTTACACTCTCCATTTTATGGAGCCTCATGACAGTCAATGATAAACTCATGAGGCATCATCTGCCTTAGTACCGTAGAAGGTGGGAGTCTTCATCTTTGTGAACCTCCAGAACAAGTCATGCTCCTCTCCGGTCATTACTAGTCCAACTATCACAGAGCTCGGGTACATCACAACCTACGAAATATAATCAATAGGAACAACAGTACTTGCATGCTATATCCCAGACTGCTGCCCTGCAGGAATTCCTGGCGCATCCCAAATGCAAACGAGGCCTCTCGTAAGGTTAAGGACCTAAGCGAGACCTCGGAGGATGTTGGAGTGGTGTGACCTCTCCACAGTCGGAACCGCTGCCTCCACAACCACCCTTTCTTTCACCGTTAAAAGGCAATAGAGATGCTGTCCTCTCCCCGAATTGGGGAGCAGAAGGGCGGGCCCCTCCTTTAGTAGTAGCAGGCCTCGCCCGTTATCTATGCCTCGTCCTTTTCACATGAACTATAGTTGCTGCTGCTGGCTCGGGTGCTCCCTCTCGATTTTTGCCTACACGTGTTCTCACCATCTATGATTGAAGCCAAAGAAGAATTGTGAATGTAATTTAGATCACCAAATACCAATTGATATCAAGTAATAACATGAAAAAGGAATGATAGAAGGAAGTTTTCTAAAGTCTTGTAGCCTCTTGAAGATAAGTTATAGGCGTCTCCGCGCCGATCCTTGAGACTCTACTAGACTCGTCCTCAAGCAATGAGATCAATGAAACTAGAGCTCTGATACTAACTTTGTCATGATCCAAGTGGCTGTGATTTGTACCCACTCTAAACCCCTAGTGGGTGAACCAACGCTTTCCAACTAATTACCCAAAAATTGTCAACAATTATTAGAGATAAATCACAGTTATGGAAATGAATAACGGAACATCACTAAAATAAAAAGGAAATCATAGCAACTTTGTTGTTTAAAACATTTCACGAACACGATAGTCATTATATACAAGGACATCTACCTAACATTATCTAAGAGTCATCCAGAAAAGAATAGAACAAGAAAACAATCAATGTCCGAACAAGAGACATCTTCGTAGGAGGAGTAGAACAATATATCTTGAGCCGCTCACCAACTACATTAATCTCTTTTTGCTTCTCTGAAATTGAGTCAAGATGAGCTTATACTGCTATCAGGTGCACTCATAGAAGAAGTGCAAGAAGCGGTGTTAGTACAAAACACAGTATTGGTAGGCATTATTGATTGATCTTAAATAATAACACACACACACACACACACATATATATATATGTATATATATATATATAATTGAAACAACAATATGAAATCACCTCGGGACACCATTTCAGTAATTAATACTTATTCAAATTTAATCTGTTAAAAAGTGCTAGCCGACATGCTCACTGGATTGGGCCTCGCTGTAGCAGTCACTTGTGCCACGGTCTCCCTTGCAGCGGAATATGTTATATTTGCGGCGGTACTATCTTAGCGTGCTTCGACTTAACTGCACACTCACCATTCTCTTAACTCTCTTCAATATTCTACTCATCATGTTCATTCAAGATATTCATAGTTTCCATTAAAAGCTACGTATCACAACCAAAATGAATATACAATGAATTATTTAAGATAGATTTCACAACTCATCATGAGTCCACAATTAACCATTATAAATAGTCAAATAATTATAAACACTTCAACAATTCAAATACACAAAATATATGAACATAAGATTAGCTCATTCAGTTCTGTACATTTCCCAGATCAGTCTTGTGCTTTACACTCCAGTCAAATAATAAAATGAGTGGTGATATGTCGAGAACACATCTCTTTCACATCACCATGAACACTCCAACACTATACATTGATATACACACATGCCAAAGGGTCTTATTTCTTCCCTTCCCTAGTTATGACCGCAGGAGATATAGAAATTCATGTACTATACCGATGTGGTACCCACTCACTCATTTATTCATCCGAGATGCTTCCTTGGACCACGAGCCACTCAACCATCATTGCTCGTAGGATGCTCCTTCGGGCATGATCCGGTCATCTCAAGATAATCATATTATCCACTTTCATTCACACATCTTAGTGTTTTACCCCTCAGTTTATTCGATCCTTGGAAGGCACATCTTATATTCCTCAACTCAAATACTGCACAATTCGGGGATCATGTTCGAGACAACAAACGAACAAGAACAACCTCTCATCATTCATTTTCCATATCATATAAATAACAATTCCATAGCAAATTCATTCAATGTTAGAATTCAGCAATTATGACAATAATCAATGGCCGAAGACCAAATCTACACATAGTCATTCCACACAATACATATTATTATTCAACGTCTAACTCCTTCTAAACCGCAACCTACCTCGATTGAAAGACATGAATCACTAGTTATTCCATTGGAGCCTTGCCTTTTCTAAGTGCTTACGCATGTTCAAAATCTAGAGCAAATATTAACGAGAGAATTAAATAGACTATTTCTGTCACGCCCCGCCTTGGGGTATGGCGGCACACAGTGCCCTAGAAGGACACTGGACTACTAACTGGTGGGCCGAGGCACATCTGGTGCGGCTGGCTCTATCTCGAGGTTCACAAAACAAGGGCTATATAGCATTTGTAAACACGGCCTCCGGCCATCTGGGCCTATAGCCACCTATACATGAATAAGCAAGATGACCAGAACATACTCATAATCGGGAACCTATGCGGGCCGACAAGGCCACCACCATGCTAAACTAGTCATCTGAAACTTAAACACGAGAATCTTTGTGAGACTACGTGACCGGCAAGGTCACCATTATGCTGTCAAGCTACATTTGTGGCCAACATAAAAACAAAAGATATAAACAACTGTCCCAACTGCACGGCCTCACACGACCGGCACCATTAACCATAAGGAGATAAATATACAATCTGCAAGCCTCTGAGTAGCCATAGAAATGATCGGGACGGGGCCCCGACCTACCCATCTTTTGTACATCAAAGGATAATAGCTACACCTCACAAAATCGGGAGCTCGGATGACGGGCGTGGCTCAATCGGCTGGAATCACGGGGGATCGCCTACTCGTCTATGAGTACCTGCAGGCAAGTAATGCAGCCTCTGAGCGTGGTGCACTTCAGTGCGAGTATGCAAAGCAACTGAAATAATATGGCGAAACAGCGGAATCTAGATAGCATATCTAGAAAATCGTATGTGAGAGATAGCGGGTGAAAAGCTAGTAGAGTGAATCATGCTTTCTGTACTGATAAGGCGGAGGCGTACACAGCCAAGCACGGTGGCCTGCTGTCTAGTAGCTAGTATATAGCACATAAATAGATATACAAGTAGAAAGCAAGAGCCAATACCAACCCCCATAAGTCGGATGGCACCAAGCAAGCAAACAATTTATATATACCCCTACCGGGTCAAAACACACCAAAAATAAGTCACTCCACTCATCTGCTCACTCAGGCTCCTCTACCAGCTTATGGGTCTCCAGCTCAGGCCATAGCCTCCGATATAAATAATCGTGTATAAGTCCGGAGGACTCTGTGCAATGAGATAGGGTGCAGTTTCCCCCAGGAACTCTCAACGGGGCTATACGGCAGAGAACACTGCTCCTGGAACAAGTCAACCGGGAGATAACTGTAAAGCTGATCAGGCTACTATGGGGAGAGCTTCATCCCATCTTCGTCCAAGCTGGGGACGGCATGCCACCCCTCAGGTGACGTAATAAACCCACCCGCTTCCGAGTGGGCGACACGATTACCAACCCGGGGGCAGCGAGGACGCTCAATAAGGGGCCCTCACGCCACAACAAGTCTCAACAAACAAATAGCACATATAAATAGCAAGCATGTATAACTGAAAAGGCTATCACAATCTGATTTCTTATTTCTAATCTTTTCTGTATTATACAGATTCTTTCTTGATTACTGAATTCTTTATTTATCTGTTTGGCTAATGTGGCAGGACACTATGCTGTCTGAATGGCTAATCGTAGCCAAGATATCATCTGTCTAAATGGCTAATCTGTAGCCATAAAACTGTCTGAGTTGCTAGTCTGTAGCCATGATACTGTCTGTCTATCTGATTTTACTTTACTAACTTTTATTAACGAAAATGCGTTTCTTTTTTATTCTACAACATGCTTGCTAATCACTACAATAGGCTATACTGAATCACGGAATGCTAACTCGCCTTTGGCGCATGTTTTCTATCTTTCGGCTGAGTACGATATGGCAACGCAAACCAGATTTACTAAACTTACTCAATATAGCATTCAACTCCGAGAACTCAATTACGGAGTTTACTATGATTCACAAGGATAAGGCTTACTAACTGCTTGAAGAAACTGCTTCACATACCTTAACCTCGGGATTATCAGAGCGAGTCGGACGAGGCTCGGAGATCGGTGCTCATTTCTTTTCCCAATTGCATTCATATACACTTCAATTAGCACTAAATACAACGTTATACTGAAGGAACTGACGTCACTTTCGATATAATTATCGTCTAAACTTAGGCTTATCGGAAGGAGCCGGTCGAAAACTTGCTATTTTCGAGTCCGGGAAAGGAAGTATTCCTTCACGGCTAAGGAGCACATTGACACTAGTTTGAAGCAATTCTACTTACCTTGGGCCGGTAGCTCGGCTTGATTCGTCGGCCGTATTTCGCGAAACAAATCCGTAGGGAATAACCCTGCCGCTAAATACGCAATTACTGAGGATTAATTTGAGTTTAGACTACGTTTATGGCGTAATCAAAACGGTGTTTACCAAGCCCTCTTAGTCCCTCTCTTGTTTCTTTGCGTTTAAGGAAATTATTTTAAGTGATATAATATCACAAACCGAAGTGAGGCTTTATATACTTGGTCTGGTTAGGCTAACGTGTCATGGAGCCAACGCGGTGGCCCCGTCTCGTGACCGCGGCGCTATCATGGAGGGCTGCGCCAGGCACCTTCGCGCGGTGATTCGGCGGGATTTTCGTCGATCTTTTCGGGCCTTTTCTAGCACGTATGGCTTCCAAATATGCTTAACCCATGTGTGAATAGGCCATCTAGATACCGGGAATCTTACGGGGGTCAGCAACAATTTCGGAAATAAGGATTTTGGAAATTCCGCCCGCCCTTATTCTACCGTTTCCATGGTGTGACAATATCGGTGAGTAAGTCATACCATTCTAATCC
Source organism: Datura stramonium (assembly GCA_018107945.1). NCBI lineage: Eukaryota > Viridiplantae > Streptophyta > Magnoliopsida > Solanales > Solanaceae > Datura > Datura stramonium. The sequence continues at coordinate 118,940 of JACEIK010004089.1, forward strand.
TTTCGTAATCATTTAAACTCGTTTCATGGGGTTTGTATTCCCAAACCCTCTTTCAACCAATTTTAACATTAAATTCTCCGCTTCTACCAAATTTTATGTCTCCAATTTTAGGAATGATGAACTAGCACCATCACATTCACCCTGGGGTAATGATTTCATGTTTATAGACCTAGGAATAAACAGCCTTCAACACCCAACCAATTTTCCCTTCTCATAGTATTAGGGTTTTTCAACTTAGAATGTCCACCATTACGGGTCCCCTATTGATTCTACGAGGTTAGGGTATCTAAGTAAAGAGAATAGACTAAGATTCTTACCTTTGAGAAGGGAGAAAGCGCTCCACTTGGAAATTCACTCTGAGTTCTCATAGTTCATGTTTAAAATAATAGGGTAAACCCTTGAAATCAAAACCCACTTACTAGTTTCTGTCGTCCACTGCAACGGTCACATTTATGTGACAATAGACTTGCTACAATGCCTAAGGTACCATCACAGTAGAATTAAATGATATATTTTCTTGTCAGTTATAGCACAGCTCTGACCGTGTGCCCGGTCTCGCTGCATGAGTTATCCCTCCCACTGCAGCGGTCCCCGTAACCAGTAGCTTCTATTTCTTGAACAAAAACCATTACCCATTTCAAAATTTCCTTAACACTTACTCCATACCTTCCCACCAATGTAGAGTTAGAGAGGTGTTACCTTATTTCCCTCCCTCCCCGTAACGATGGACGGTCATTACAAAATCTAACGTTAGGGGAAAGGGATGAGAGACAGAAGATGAAGAGATGAAGGTGTAATTAAGATAATTTGAGAGGTGTCTTTTTATTTTTTTATAACGGGAAATATAGAAAAAGAAAAATATGTATTCTAATTATGGAAGTTCCATGAAACTTTTGATATGACCAGAAGTGTACTTTTCACATCAATAAATTTCTCATTTTGGTGAAACAATTCTACTCTTGATCTCTTTGTTTGCCACTGCATCCTAGCAAATTACATGGAAAGGAAGCAAATCAACTCTCTTGATTAGCTAATTTTAGAGTCCACAATATTATTGCATTCACTTCCCCCAAAATTTAAATTGCAGTCTTTATTGCTTGGATGCGAATCAATTTAATTTACTAAACAACTCTTGTGTAAATCATTCTCTATTTTCTATGGGATTCAAAGCCGACACCGTCAGGTTATTTGTTTTTGATACAACAATCGCTTACATCTCTAAATAAGTGTACTTTGAGCGTTATAAAAAATGGCGCCATTTTCGGGAATAGCGTATCCTTGAGTTGTTTGTTAATTTGAATTGATATTGCATCTTAATTATTTCGATTTTACTATCTTAGTGGTGCCTCATTTCTCCATTGTTGGGTTGTTGATGATGCTAATGGTCCTTTGAAGAGGCTGGCGAGAGACCCTGAGAGGCACCTTATGTTGAGACTCTTCAATTGATTGATAAGATGTAGAGGAGAGAAGGAAGGAAAGACACGGTGTTGATGGTCATGATAAAGCAAATAGAGATACTAATGAATTGTATGATGGATTTGATATAAGGTACCAACAAGTCAATCAAGGCTATGGGTGTTCTTATAATGAAAATCAAGTTCAGAACGATGTCTGTTTAGTTGAGACTAGTAGCCAAGGAAGTGATGAGTCCCTCTCGGCTTTCATGGAAAACACCCTTGAGGTGGTTCTCGAGAAAGTTATTTCGACTGAGATTTAGGAATTCAGGAGTTGCGGGGTGGTTGTTTGGACCTCACTACAATAGTGAAAAATCATGATATGACCATAAAATAGTTAGAGTACAGAATGAACTTGTTAGCATCTCAAGTGGCGGCTCAACGAGGTAACAAAGGCAAAGGTTCATCCTAATAGCGATGGATGAAGAAGTATTGGGACGGGAGGTGGAAGACATTCTGAAAGAAGCATTCATTAGCCTTTTCTTGAGCAGTGAAAGATTAGAGGAGGTGTGTCAAGTGAGTAAAGGGCTAGGAACTTACACCTTCTAGCGAAGAAACTCGATCTCGACCTCAAATATCGGAACCACCCCACATCACAACCATCCATTATTGTACCTCAGTCTTGGAACTTAAACCATTACTTGCCCATTTGCGATATGCATATTTGGGGGCAAATGAGACACTCCCAGTGATCATCAGCAAAGCTCTCCTTAACAGGTAGAAAAACTCATAGTAGTGTTGAAACGACATATTCGAGCAATAGAGTGGTTTATAGCTAATATCATTGATATTCCTCTAGGTATTTGTACTCACAAGATCAACTTTTAAGGATTGCAAGCCCTTCAGTTGAGCATTAGAGGCGTTCAGAATCCACCTATGCAAAGAGGTGGTCAAGAAAAATTATTAAATGGTTAGATGCAGGAGTTGTGTATCCTATCGCGTAACGCGGTAGCTAGAATCTGTCTAGTGTGTGCCGAAGAAAGGAAATTACGAGTTGTACCAAATGAAAATAATGAGTTGATTGCAACTTTCCCAGTTACCGAATGGAGGAGATTGTGTATGGATTACCGTAAGGTGAACTCCTGACGCAAAAAGATCACTTTCGAGAACCCTTTATTGACTAAATGCTAGATTGCTTGTTGGGAAAGAATATTATTGTTTCTTGGATGGATATTCGGGATACAATCAAATTTCTATTGCGCTCGAGATCAAGAAAACGACATTTCATGCCCTTATAGAACATTTGCATTCAAGAGGATGCCTTTTGGACTCTGCAATGCTCCCACCACTTTTTCGAAGGTGTATGATGTCCAATCTTTTCGGATATGGTGGAGGACACTATGGAAGTCTTCCATGGATGACTTCTCGGTTGTGGGGAAATTCATTTGAAGATTGCTTGACCTCTAGAAGAGGTGTTCAGATGTGAGAGACAAACTTAGTACTTAGTGGGAAAAGTGTCATTTAATTGTGAAAGAAAGGATTGTTTTGGACACAAAATTTCTAGAAGGGATTGAGGTAGACAAGCCAAGATTGATACAATTGCTCGATTACCTCCGCCAAGCACGGTGAAGGGTATTAGGAGTTTTCTAGGACATGCGGGATTTTACCACAGTTTATTCAAATATTTCTCCAAGATATCTCATCCTTTATTTCTATTGTTAGAAAAAGAGGAAAAGTTCAATTTCGATGAGGGGTGTATGAGGGATTTTGTAGAATTGAAAGAAAATCTAGTGTCCACTCAATCATCACAGCACGAATTAGTCAAAGACCTTTAAGCTAATATGTGATGCTAGTGGCGTGGCATTAGGGGAAATCCTTGGTCAGTGGAAGGAAAAAAAATTTCACCCTATTTACTATGCTAAGCCCTGAATGACACACAAACAAACTATATAGTGAGCGAGCAAAGAAATTTGCTCGCTGTAGTGTTTGCGTTTGAAAATTTCCGAGCATATTTGTTGAGGACCAAAGTGGTGGTGCACGCGGACCATACGACCCTGAGATTTTGATGACCAAGAAAGATGCTAAACCCGAAGCGTGAGGTGGGTCCTGTTGTTTATAGAGATTCTGCTAAAATGGGATTATAAGAATGTGAGAATCAGTGGCGGTGCCTCTCTGCCTGAAACAAGAGGCAGTTAGAGTTTGCAGGAGATAATGATGACTTCCCAGATGAACAATTCTGGCTGTAACCCGTGACATAACACCATAGTTTGCGGATTTTTGCTAATTATTTGGAAAGCAATATCATACCCAAGGGTTGACCTTTGACAATAAAAGAGATTCATGCATGATGTTCGAAAGTTTTATTGGGATGAGCCTTACCTTTTCCATAGTTGCGCTATGGTATAATGCATAGGTATGTCCCGGAAGTGGAAATGGCACCAATTTTAGAGGCTTGTCATTCATCACCTGTTGGGGCCCATTATGGGAGCATTCGGATAGCAGCAAAGTGCTACGGTGTGGATTTTATTGGCTACTCACATCGGAATGCCCATGACTTTGTGAAGCAATGCAATAGGTGTCAATGAATAGGGAGTATTTTAAGGAGGAATGAACTTCCTTTGACACCAATCTTATAGTTGGAATTATTTAATCTTTGGGGATCCCGATTTTACAGGCCCCTTTATAAGCTCCTATGAGACACATACATTCTAGTGGCCGGGTGATTATGTCTCTATAAGTGGGTAGAAGCGCAGCGTTTCACAACAACAAGGAAGAGTGTAACAACCTTTTTAAAAAAGCACATTTTCTCGCAGTTTGGCACCCCTAGAGCTATCATTAGTGATGGAGGACACATTGTTGCAATCGACTATTTCAACACTTTGCTAGCCAAGTATGGTGTGAAGCACAAAGTGGCCAGCCCTTATCATTCATAGACCAGTGGCCAAGTAGAAGTTTCCAATCGGGAAATCAAATCTATCTTGACTAATATAGTCAATGTGAACTGAATAGATTGGGATCGAAAGCTAGATGATGCCTTGGGGACGTATCAGACTGCATACAAGACATGCTAATTGGAATGTCCCCATACCAGCTTTTTTTTTGGAAAATCTTGCCACTTTCCTGTTGAGGCTAAAACATGAAGCCTTGTGGGCATTGAAGAGTTTGAACCTTGATTGGGAGAGAGTCGTCCAAGGGCGAGTAAAAATCAGAATGAGCTGATGAATTTAGAATGCGGGAATGTAGGAACGCAGCTATTTATAAGGCCCACATAAAAACATTACCATAATCATAAAATCTTGCATCGAAATTTTGTTTTGGGAGATTTAGTATTGTTTAATTCAAGGCTGAGGTTATGCGAGGGAAGCTCAAATCTAAATGGTTAGGACCATTTAAGGTGTCATGAAAATGAAGCCATAGAACTTCAAAGAGAAGATGGGACAAATTCAAGGTGAATGGCCGAGTAAAAAATGTCGGGGAATGTTGGTGGAGGTTGGTCGGAATGAGATCATGTACAGGTGAGACATAACATATAAGGAGTCACCGTCATGCACACGACATAAGCAGGTGCTTCTTGGGGAGGCAATCCAAGCATTCTTACTTTGAACATTTTGATGCTTTGTTGTTTTTTATTTTTGTAGGTACATTGGATGCAAGGAGAAGAAGACCAAGGCATGATAGGCGCCAGGCTAGGGCGGGATCTTGTCACCCAGTGCAAGGCGGTCTCTTTGCGGGGTATGAGCAGAATAAGGGGAGAGTAGAGAAGTGGCCAACGAATTACCGGCGGAATGCTGATATCAATATGTGAACCGTCGACGAAATGTCGACTCCAGCCAGTGCACCTAGAAATTTAGAGAGCATGTTCGGTGATCAGCCGGCAAATCATGTTGCCAATGTGCAAGTTGCCCGACCAAGACACCGATTTTAGCCAATATACCTGGGAGTTAGGAATAACATCGACATCTCATCTAGTGGATCGTCGATGTCAATCCTGGAACGTCAGGTGAATTTCTGATTATGAATTAGAGAACTAAGCAGTGATGATCACCGAGCGCTCCAACGGTCCTTAGGTCCTCATCGTTTGTGCTAGTAAGTACGAGATCCATGTATTTGCTCCTATTAAAAAATATTGACCGAACGTTGACCAACCGATCTAAAAATCTTAAACCCTCCAAATCCCCAAAACAACCCTTATTTTATTAAACCCTTCCTACTTTTCCAATTTCCCACACTTTTCCTTTTTCCCACTATTTCTTAAATTCTCAACAAACCACCTTACCCACCTAAACTCCATTACTATCCACCTTCCTCTTGCCCAATCACTTTCCCCTCTCTTAACCTTCATCACCTCCCCTTATTACCCATTTCACCTCACCTAAGGGTCATGAACTTGGAGGCAACATAGGTGAACAAGTCCTGGTTTCTCTGTCTACTCATTCTTCCTTCTCAACTTGGTAGGTATCTCCTGGTTTATGCTTTATTTGAGAATGGAAATATGACCTCCTGCATGTTAGAATAGATGTCGGTACCACTCGCGTTCGCCATCCTCTGATTTTACTTGATTGATTAATATTCATGTAGTGGTATGTTGGCGGTGCTATCCTGTGTTTCACATGTTACTACGGGAATCTTAATTGTTGTGTGTGCATCACGATTTGTTTTGTTGATTCTTATTTGGGGTGGCGTCTGGTAACCAATTTGTGTGCTTCACATTCACAATTTTTCCAATGATAGATAAATTGATGACTTTCTTAAGGAAAATCATCATTTGGGTTGTGAATGATTGTGTAAGGAAAGTGAGGTGTAACTAGAGGAAGAATATTGATGTTGGAAGAAATTTGGATCGTTTGAATGAGTGCGGCCATTGGCGACACGCTGGTCATGTTTGGTGAATCGCCAATGGAAACACGGGTTCGATCACAAGACTACATGCCACTTCCACAAACCCGCGTTCCATCGGTGCTTCGCGGTTTGAGGATGGCAATTCACTGGAGTGACACTATCGCGCCCAGAGCCTATACCCTAGGCGTAACACGATAGTTGAAGTCACAAGTGACCCCAAGTCAACCCACGATCTATCATACAGCTTTGGTATTCTAAAGAAAAATATGCATATCGGAAGCTTTGAAATCATATCATAAGAGCATTTAAGAAAATAAAACTAGAAGAAAACATAAAATTTATATCATCTGAAGTCTAAAATTAACTGCAGCTTGGCGAAAGCCTACTAGCGATGAGTTGCGGGACCAAGCCCCAACTAACTCTCAATCTAACTAAAAATAATAAATCAGCGAAGGAAATGGAATAAGGCCCTCGAATGTGAGGACTCACACTTCAACTGGTGTAGGGGAGGATTTGGATCGCAACGACTAACGATCTTTGAGTCTTGGAACTGCGGTAGTATCATGAAACGATAGGCATAAGTATGCATCGGTACTTTGAATATGTTGAGTAAGTGGGAGCTTATAGCGGAATATAAAGTACGGCCGAAATGAAATGCAATGACCAGCAGTGGGCGGCCGGAACTGCGATGTAATCTAAAATGGTCAAGATGACCACATTGTCTATTAGTCAGGACATGCCCTAAAGTAAACCTGCGAGTGCGAGATGCGCTGCGGGCGGGCTACTTATTCTAAAAAGCTGGACTTAGGCGACTAGTGGGAGAGTCTATAGCAGGCATATAACCATGTGAGCTAGACTTGGATTCCGATTATACACCCCATTGGTAGGACCTAATATACCTTTCTAGGGTATAAAGGCATGAATTGGGTGATCACAAGAGTACGGGAGACCCAATCGGGACAAATATCTTTTGTAACTACGGCGCAACGTAGTTTTGGAAACCTGAGTCTTGTTGGAACCACGACCCGCTTGGTGCTAAGTCCTACTCCCCCTTTGAAGCCTATACTGAAATTCTAAGCTAATAGCTCAAAACTGGGGTCCATGACTAGTTAGGGACATATAACTAAAAGTACCCTGAGAGTCTTATCGGACCGGATTAAAGCTGGGTTCTAGGCGGAGTCGGATCTTCTTATAGGAAGTGTCGTAACCGTCTAAGAAAAACTATTAAGCGAATTGGGGTCCTAGGGATGGTCAGAGCTACATAACTGGAATGTCATGACCGCCTAAATGGATCAAAAACTAGATTCTAAGTCTGATTCTGATAACTGGAAGGCACTACTAACACCTCGAAAAGACTTGATCCAAGGCGATCGATTGACGATTTACCGAATAGTTACGAAGGGTTCGGCGTTCTCTTGAAATGAATTACTAAGCAGATAATAGAGAACTCAACTCATTCCAATACTTGCAGAATTCCATAATATAGCAAAATCTCAAAAATTAAAGAAATCTCATTCAACAAGGCTTAAAATCATTCTTATCAATGGAATAATGCACATCATATATATATAAAATAGGAATTTTTAGGAAATTCATCCCACAACATACTTCACAAACTAGATGGAATTTAATATGCAATAATCTTTACTCGAGAATTTAGGGCTGTAAATCACCTTGGCAAGAACAATAACAATTTACATAGGAACTAATGATGATCATATGAATAATAAACATGGATATTATCCCAATTGAAATTAACGAAACCCAACATGAAAATTTATTCATATTCAAAGAACTCGGGAGCTAAACTAATAGGAAATTATGGGAGGGTTTTGGGAACACGGGGGAAGGACAATTCCCTCGTTGAATTCCCACATACCTGGCTAAGAATTCCTCGAAGAAGAAAAAGACCTGAACTGCTGTAATGAAGGAAGACCCTATGCCTTCTTGAGAGTTTCTTGAGAGAACTTTCAATAAATTTTTGAGAGTAAACGTGAGAATAAGGGCGGAACCATCCAAACCCTCTAATAAATTAAGAAAACGTAGTTTTAAAGCTTAGAAGAATAGAAAATTACTAAATAGCCCTTATAAAATCACTAGGAAAAGCTACCACGTAACCCTAACGGGTGACCTGACAGGTCGTGGTGGCCGACTAACAACTCATGGTCCTCATGGGTACACTTCCCGGGATCCTCGGTGGGTCACCACGAGGGGACCTAACGAGTCGTGTTCATTGACCATGACCCATGTTCATTAGTCGCGGATCTCACTGCCTCACTTCTGAAGTTTTATACTAGGCTTGATCACGATTACCTAGCAGTCGTTGCTGATGACTGACTCGTGGTTACCTCGTTAGGTGCACTACCTAACAATTGACTGAGGATAATAACGAGGGACATGGAAAGTAGATTACGGAGTGACCGCGAGTCATTACAAGTGACCATGACTCGTGGTCACCATCCTTCAAGTGCCTGCTTCCCACTTCGCACTTCCAATTCCTCCTTCCCACGGCCCGACCTAACAAGTCATTAGGTCTCACAACAACTGTTCGGGTGGGTCGTCTGAGATATTTTACGAATTTTTCCATATTTTCTAATTTAAGTCCGGATCTAGTCTTTGAGTTTCTGGGGCATTATAGAAGTTGGTGATTTATGTCTACCCAACTTACTATTTCATAACAATGGTTCATCGGGGCTTGGTAGTTAATACGCGTTTGATGTTCGCCGGTGTAACTACGCGAATTTCTCTACTTCTACTTTGATATCATTCAGTTTTTCAATGTTCGATTGTTTTCCTTTTAAATATATATATATTACTAACATAGCCTACAACATAATGTCCACCTCCCGGATAAGATAGCAAAGGGAAAACCCCAATGACCAACACCAACATACGGGACGTACCTTCGATGAGGCCCGGCGTATTGCACAACTCTGCTTTGGGTTGGCTAGAAGATAATATTATGTTTCCTTTGAGGAGAAGAGATCCATCAATGCAGAAACTCAATTTGAGGTGGAATCCTTCAAAGATGAATTCTCTGATATTTACTATCGAGATCGGCATTTGAGATGGGATCCATTTACAATACACAGCAGGCCCCCTACTTCCTACGAGTTGGTGTGGGATTTCTCATCCTACGGGGTGCAATAAAGAATCTTGAAGCACATGTGCCGAGAGTGGACACAATGCCATGCCTGCCATCTATTTAGGTGCGGGGCCAAGAAGTAAACATCACCCCAGAAGCGATAAATTCCATTTATTGGTGTTGAACCAATCCAACCGGGTTCGACGCCCGGGAGAAGGTGGAAGATAAAGAAAATCGGTTTCAATGGGTATGCGGAATAATTGCAAGAGATCAGCCACCTTTGGGCCACTTCAAAGGGAATGATTCATCGCCATGATCTAAAAAATTGAAGCTCGCATGTGGCTGGATTTGATATGTGCTCCAGTTATCCCTTCCAAAGAATACAATGCAGGTCCCCATTGAAGTTGCAATTCTTTTTCACCATCATGGATTAGACACACATCAATGTTGGAGAAATCATTGTGTAGCAATTCAAAGGAAGGTAAGCGGCGGACAACGTCATTATCGTATCCCAGCCTTGTGAGTATGCTATGCATGCGTGCCTCATTTCCCTCTTTCGGCCATTAGATAAAGATGTGAGGGATAAGGGAATGATTAATTTAGACTACACAAAAAACTAATAAGGATGCTCCAACTTCAAAGTGGCCCAAAGGAATGGGGGACAAAATTAACACCGCCACCTTTTATGTTCTCTAACACCACCACGAAGGGTCTTCCTAAGCGTGCGGTCACTACCTCTCTGCCATGGCCACAGCACAAAAGATAACACAAATGGCCCAAGCTCATAAGAGCCAGATCGTAAAGTTGGCCAAAGTAATACCTTCCATGATCTAACAAGCCATTAAGAAAGCTATGCAACACCACCCAAAGAGAAAAGTTGTGAGGCCTCTATGCACAAAAAGTTGTAGTCTTAGAAAGTAAGGCGACCACCTTGAGGAATGAGGTGGAAAGTCACATGGATCCTCTACCCTACAGAAATATCGACCTTCATGAACCCGCAGTTGTGCCTACCTAATTCGAGGGGCCCAAAAACCCGCCAGATGATTGGTGGGTGGGGTTTGATAGTTAGATCAAAAGTTATGTCGATGAAGTATATCATAGTCCGACCACCACCAATCATATGCTCACTTTGAAAGTAGATCCGTCATGGAAACTTGGTGGGGTGGATACCGCTATATCATGAGCTCAGAACCCTTCTGGATAATGGGTGGTACCTAAACCAAGGAAGCCAGCCCGGAACTCCCACAGTCGATGATGCCAATACATGAAAACTTCTTCATGGCACTTTGATGAAGCCACGTACTCATAGGTTCCTCATCCTAATCACTAAATCTTCCAGGAAGTACCCTTCAACTTGTTGTTCTTTTTTTGGTACATTGGGGCAATGTGTTATTTTAAGTTGGGGAGGGAAGTGTGTATCTGACCTTTATGGTTGTTGAGCTATGAAGTAACGTGGGCCGAAGGTTGTTAGTGCATGAATGGGTCCTTACTTTAATTTCCAAATGTTGCATTGTGATCCAAAGTTTGATTGTCGCCTATGTAAATAGTAGATAGTAATCAAACTCAAGGGTTTCTTTATACCACGGTTCTTTCCCAAGGAGCATTTTTTAATTTTCTTTTTGTTGTCAAACCGGGTTGACATTTTCCAATAATAGATTATGATGCGACTCTCTTAAGGGAAAATATGTGTCTTTCTTTGAGTCTTTTGTGGAACTGTTTTGAGAGGTACCACCAAAACTTTTTGTGTGGTATGAAAAAATATGGCATTCTCTTGTCGTACATTACATATTCCCTGTTTGACTTGTGGATTTGCATGCTTTCATATCTTGAATCAAAATCTTGTGATAATAATGACTTGTGTGAACTCTTTGGGTGTGATTCCTTGTGTGGTAAAATTTTGAATAAATCTCATATATCTCTTCTTGTCTAGAACTTGCCTAAGTGTGACTCAAGGAAAATTCTAGATGTAGCTGCACATAAAACATGATTTTAGGCCTTCATTTTATTAGTCACTTCAACCAAATGACCTCACGAAAATGTCTTTCCTTGCTAGCCAATATTGAGCCTTTGAATTTGTTATTCTTGAAAACCATATTACAAGCCAGTAATACTTTTTGTAACCCTATTCTTGGCACCCATACTCCTAATTGCTAGTGATGAGTGAATGATAATAATGGCATCTTGAAGCCCAATATATAGGAAGATAAGGGGAAATCCAATGAGAAAGGAAAAAGCCAAAGTTTAGGGGTTTACAAGAGGGGGATTATGATGAGCCTTCATTGGTAGCACCAAATTGTGATCAAAAGAAATAAAATGATGGGTTGAGAAATCTTGAGGTACCAAAAGAGAAAACAATAGTGAAATGGTATTACATCTTGCTTAGACAAGGCTTAATGTGATAGAAAAATAAGCTACAAGGAAGGCCTTTGAGAAATAAAAGATGAAAATGGATACAAAAGGAGGAATAAGGTGGAGTGATCTAAAGAGTTGGATGGGGAGGATAAAAGTGTTCACATAGAGGCATTAGGGAGGTTCTAGTGACTAGAGATAAATATTTGTCCTACCATTATCCCTATCTTTCATTATGACCCGCAAGTCCTAATTGATTTACGAGGTGTAGTTGCTCTACATTAGTGGCGAATTACAGAAGGAGCAAGCCTATGGATCAGGTTGTGTGCATAAAGATTTCTTTTGTGAGACTGAGTGTGATCATCTTCTTCTATAATCTCTTATGTGTGCATTGATTTATGATTAAGAAAGGGATTCACTCTTTTATTGAGTGGCATCACTCCTTTTGAGGCATACTTGCATTAAAGTAATGGTGTGATTGAGGCATGAACAATGTGAGTTCCAACAAATTTTGAATATGCGGTAGTTATGATTTAAGATGCTATGTGTATTTGATTTGTATCATGCCCCACCTTAGGAGAGCATGACTGGCACCTGGTGCCATACTAAAATTTGAACTGACACGATTGGGCTTATGCACTTCGGTGCACGCCTGCTCTTCAAATCAAGAAAGCAATGAGCTATATCTCAGTTGTAAATACAACCTCGGTAAAAAAGGCCGAATAGCTACCTGTAAAAAAGAAAGCAGCTGGCCAACAAAACGTAGTAAAACGGATTCTATGCGGGCCGCCAAGACCACCATGCTGTCTAGTTATCTCACCAACGAGAAATAAGCAATCAAAACTATACTATAGCGGAAACAAAGTACGCTAACTAATAAGCTATACTAGGCCCACCGGCCAACCACAAAACTAACATTGTAAATTTGTAGCCTGCAAGCCTCTAAGAGTGAAATAATAGTCGGGACAGGGCCCCGACCTGCAACTGTACAACAAAAGAACAAACCTTCCTTCAACAACTCAGAAGGTAAAAGTGATTAGGCTATGATTCGGTGATGACTGAGGTCTAAAAATTGGGTATAACCGTACATGCAGACAAGTAATGCAGCGTCCCAAGGACAGGTGTCAGTACAATATATACTGAATATGGGAAATAAATGAAAATGACTAAATAATACTGATAATGAAAGTAAAACAATTCAATAGGAGGGATAGAGAGAGTTAACTTGATATAACATATAACACCTTTATACAACTAACAATAGATAGTGCAAACAAGAACCTTACCTGGCCCACATAAGTCGGAAGGTACAACCAGCACAAAATAACCCCCTTTGGGCCCCCATAAGGCCTGGCGAGTCCACTTCAATCTATATACCTAATCAGGTCAAAATGAATCAATAGGTAACTATAGCCACTGCCGTCCTACTGGTCCCCTAGGTCTGCAACTTAGCCCGCTTAGCTCCTGATCTATAGTTGTGTCTCAATCCCGTGGACTCCTAATTGAACCTAGGCACCAGGGCTCGATGAGGGTCGGTGATGCTGATAGCATAAATATAATAGTCCGGCCATGGAATGGATCGTAATATGGCCCTTGGGCCTCTTGCATTATCCCTTGGGACAACATATCTCTCCTTGGAGCAACGTCATACAGCCTCGTAGACGTCGACACAGCTAGTAACCCTGGGGTTGGTCTGCAAAAGGCTACATAGGGAAGGGTCAATCCCAATATAAACAAACAACTCTAATCTCGGGACTAATTGTTGCGCTCCCGGCGCACTCGCAACGTACTCGGTCCGTACAAATAATACAGTGGCCTTCTCAAGAGCTAAATGTCGAACCCACAGGACTGGACCAATTAAACAAGAATTATGATTCAAGTGTGAGATTAACCTTCCTGAGAGTGTTGATTATAGAAGTTTTAGTAAGTTATAATTAAATTTCGGGGTGGTCAAAAATAATAAGAAAACAATATAAGAAAGCAACTAGAGATAAGGCCAGAATAATCATGCAATGCTACATTTTGTAATGGTTCAAGTATGATATTATCAATTGTTGTCTCACGTAGTTGAAAATGTGATGTTCATGGTCTCTCAAGCCTCTAAACACGATAAACTAGCCTCACAACTACATCGTTGAGCGGGGATGTGATAACCTAGTTCGTGGGCAATTCAACTACATGGATGTGGTTTATGGGGTTTTAGCTCTTGATTAGGGACTTTCATATCTCTAATAATTTGATCCAACCCAGCTTCACAACTACTTCTCAGTGGTGGAGTGATAATTCCAAGCTAGGTGTCTTGCTATCTTCCCGTTTTAGCAACCAAGCAAGGCAAAATTAGGTATATTTTCTATCAACAGAATCATATCTAAATATAAGAACTTGCTCATTCCTATGTTCTTGCCTAGGGTTACTCTTTCAAGATTTTACCTAGCTTAACACATATGTTTTCATGGTGATCAAGCATTAAAAAAATAATAATGAGAATACAAGACAAAAACAACAATTAACAACTCAAACCAAAAATGAATTCATGCAATTACAATGTATCACGTGGCCTCAACCTAGAGGAAGGATTTTAACCACTTATATTCATCCAGAAATACTCAAAAACATCTTCAAAATGAAGTATGCTAAGAATAGATGAAAGAAAATGTAAAATTTACAACAACCCTAAGGCGAGGAGTTCTTCACTTCTCTCTTCGCTCCTCTAGGTTTCAGAAAATATTTCGTGACATTTGATTTTTGGAAGCTAGGTTTAATTTATAGTAAATAGGGATTTGCAGTGCCTATCGTGGAATGGCTCAATTAGCCCCGGAGTAGACGCGCCTAATTGACCTCCGTAACATGGAGGCATCGCGAATGCACATTGGAACTAACCTTAAAAAATGACCTTCGGCCGATGCATGCCGCGATGGCACCGTGGCACGGCGCCCAGGCTGCCGATGGCCTGACACTACCGCCCGGCGCGCGGAATGTGCCTAGTGGCAACGCGGCGGCGCGCCGGGCGGCCTATTTTCTGCATTCTTCTTGCTTGGCATTGGCGTGGAACGACTAGGCGCGGCGCATGCCTGGCGTGGCACGCTGCCTGGCGCGGCCAGCCTTTCCATGGCATGCTTCCTTGTCGACTATTGCAATTTGCTTCCCATTCCATTCATCCACTTCACCCATCATTATTTAATTAAGCTCAAAATGTATTTTTCTTACAAAACAAGGCTAATCATATTGGTTGAGTACATACCAAATTTACATAAAATCACATAAGAATGTAAAGTGTATAACTAGACGAAACATGGCTAAACTAAGTTGTAAAATAGCACTTGGGCACATAGTATGCCCAAGATCACTACCCCACACTTAAAGCTTTGTTCGTCCTCGAACAACCCTTTTATATCTCATGCACATGAAGACACACACACATAGCTAATTGAGCAAGACAATTCAAGATACGGCTACAACGATTGTTTTAGATAGAAAGTTAAAAATAGAGCATGCAAGATTTAACCATTAAAATCAAATATAACTATGTTAAGACTTTCTAGCCTCAAGAATCGACTCTCAATCTCAACAACTCATGCAAATCAACCGATCAAGAAATCCAACATGAATTTTATCCTTCATTAAACATGTGCCCTCACAACAAGAATTTTATTTTACTCACACATTTTCAAATCATTACTATGTATGGTATATAAATACGAATTAAGCTCTCTCACAAAGAATTCACATGCCAAGTGTATTGACCCACTAAGCTTGCCCTTACTGTATTACTTCACTAATTTAAGGATGTTTGAACGTAAGATCAAGTAGGACATTGTAGGTTGTAATGTAGTAAGGACAGTGCTATTATGGATAATAATAGTGGCTATCTTTCCCAAGAGCTTTTAGTACATTACACATTCACTTTGCGGACATCTCTTCTCTTGCTTACCTCAGTTCATTCACTCTTAAATTTCCTCTTCTTGTTCCATTTCTTTAACACACTTATTTTTATTAGTAAGGTACTTAAGCAACATTTTTATTCATTTGTTTTCTTACTCCCTACCAATACGCAAACATTTTCAAACAAGTGCACCTTAGACCTTTTCTCAACTCCCACAACTGTTATTTTTCCTTCGTTTACACAATTCTCATTCCTTTACTCTTTCGGATTTTTCGCTTATGCGCTTAGGAGTTTTGGATCAACTTCAAGGCTATTGAAAGAAAAGGATTAAGCTTATGTTGTAGCTATTAAAGAATAGGCTTAAGGCTCAACGGGGCTAACTAGGATCAGACATTCAAGGTAGGTAAAGCGAGGGGAAAAAATTAGGTCCATTCAAAGAAATACCTAAATCATCTCCTACAATCGACATCCCTCATTTTGTTTTGTATACACGGGCAAGTTCTAGACACTACACAATCGCATGGAATATTCAAAAATCTTACACTCACAGCACATGCTCAATTCAGACTTAGTTATCAGACTCTTACTCGACTAATAACAAGAATTCCCAAATTAAGCTTTAAGCACGTAGGTCAAATTCAAGAGCACCAGGTGTCTCAATCAATGTTATACAACTAGTTAACATGCTTCTTTATTAAAACCACTTGCATCTTACAATCATGCATATCACATAACAAGAACATCAATCCATCAATTAGCTAAGGGTTCAAAACCAAAAACCTATAGACTAATTTTCCCTCAAAATGATCGCCATCCATCCATTGTCGAGAACAGGTCCTAACTATGACTAAATACAACCTTAATGGAACAAAGAAAATTTTTATTCTTCGATTCAAAGTGCCCCCGATCGGAAAAGAACCAAATAGAAAAACCAGCAGGTGAGTGAATCATGCTCAAATAAAAATTTTAAACTTTTCCTCAACAATTATATTAAGCACCACATTCACCCCAAAGTCATTAAGCACAAAATTTTGAAATTTCCCTCACCCCACACTTGAATCATGCTATGTCCCCAAAGCATCTGATTAAACTTCAAAAAGGGTGAGAAATACTCTGAGCCTCTAGGCCTAGCTAACTTGACATGTTTTCTTCATTTGAGCAAGTGGTATTCGACCCCACACTTTCCTCTTTCACGCTTCTTGGCTTCTCCTCCGGGAGTACTCGAGACTTCCCCTCCATCTGTTCCTTTAATTATCCACCAAAAAACAACAGCAAGATGAAAATAAACAAAATCAATACAAATGAAAAAACAATTAAATTGTACCTGTGGTACCCTTGGGTTGCCTCCGAAAGCGCCTTATTTTACGTCACGGCATGACGCATCAAGTTTCACCACTTTTCCCTCCACTTTTGGATATGAATCTCACCTAATTTCTTCTCCAGGTTTCACTCTTATGCTCCGGGGTGGTGGTGAAAAAATTAAAGGACCAAGTAGTAAATGTCGCCTCTAGCGCTTATTGGCCCTTATGTAAGTGAAGTCATTTTGTCTCTCTTGGAATCAGCAAAATTTCAAAATATATGGGGCTTGTTACTCCTCTAGACCTTTCTCTACAAGCTTAGAAGACTCTATTTCTAGGTTGTCAACCAAACTTAATATCGAGAAATTCTTCGAGTGGGGTACAATACACCTTAAATCTAAAATTGCATTGTGCTTGATCTCCTTACTTGTGTACACCTTCTCCCTCAACATCCCTAACTCCACATGAATGTCAAATGGTTGGAACTACATCTCTCCTTTCATGAATGGATTGGCTATATGTGTGAGACCATCATGAGGACTCTCAGGAGCTTCTAACTATTGAACTTCTTCCAAGAACTCGCCCTTTTCTTCTTCTGGTATTTCCTCTTGAGTATTGCATAAGACCGTCACTTGCAAATCAAGCCAAGCTTCAGCCTCGGCCGTAAATCCCCATGAACTTGGCGCTTATCATTTATAGGGCCACTCCATTTTCCCCAGTGCAGAACTCCCAATACTTCCATCTGCTCCCTTATTTCTTCTGTCCGCTCAAGGACCTGTTTTAACATGTTTTCTATCTGAGCTTACCAAGTCCTCCTTTTCATCATTCCTATACTCATCAAAAACAACGAAGGATCATAGTAGGGGATTGGGGAAGGGGAATATGCATTTGGACAACCATCCCAATGGCCATCTTGACCACCACAAATAGTACAATTGTGACAATATTTGCCTGAAGTGGAGTCCTCACAATTCAGACAGGACTCACCAAATATGAGTATCCACCATTCAACTAATTTGCGTTCCATGATGTCATGTTAAAAAAATCAAAATCATAAATTCATAAAATTAATAAAATAAATCAAAAACTAATAAAGAAAATTTTTCAACACTTAAGAAAATTAGACACTAACACAAAACAAGAAATTCACCAATTTCACCAGTCGCCGGCAACGGAGCCAAAAACATTGCGCTCCCGGCGCGCTCGCAAGCATACGTGGTCGTACAAGTAATACAATGGCCCTTTTCAAGAATGGGATCTTTCGAACCGGGGACTGGACCAATTCAGAAAATTATGAATTTCAAGTGTGAATTAACCTTCACAAATGTTGATTATAGAAGTTTTGGTAAGTTATAATTAAATTTCGAATTGGTCACAAAATAATCTGCGAAAACAATATAAGAAGCAACTAGAGCTAAGGTTGAATAATCATGCAATGCTTACAATTCACAGTGGTTCAAGTATGATATTATCCAATTGTTGTCTCACATAGTTGAAAATGCGATGTTCATGGTCTCTCGAGCCTCTAAAAATGACAAATCAGCCTCACAACTACATCGTTGAGCGCAGATGTGATAGCTAGTTGGTGAAATTCAGCTACATGGATGTGGTTTTACGGGGTTTATGCTCTTGATTAAGGACTTTCATACCTTTAATCATTTGATCCAACTTAGCTTCACAACTACTTCTACGAGTGGTGGAGTGATAATTCTAAGGCGGTGTCTTGCTCTCATCCCGTTTTAGCAACCAAGCAAGGAAAATTAGGTATATTTTCTATCCTAGTCGCGAATCAATTCTAAAGATAAGAGACTTGCTCCCTACATTCCTATGTTCTTGCCTAGGGTTACTCTTTCAAGCTTTTACCTAAGCTTAACGCATATGTTTTCATGGCGATCAATCATAAAAACAACAATAATGAAGAATGTAAAAACAATAATTAACAACTCAAGCAAAACGAATTCATGCAATTACAATCATATCACGTGGCCTCAACCCTATAGGAAGGTTTTAACACTAATATTCGTACAAATACTCAAAAACATCATTAAAGTAGTGTACTTACAATAATAGGTGAAAGAGAATGTAAAATTGGTGAACCCTAGGTGAGTTCTTTACTTCTCCCTTCGCTCCTCTATGATTTTCAGAAAATATTTCGTGACACCTTGTTTGATTTTAGGAGCTAGGGTTTTAATTTATAGTAAATAGGGAATATGCCAATTTTTGCCTGTCGTGGAATGGCTCCGTGGCACGGAGGTGGACGCGCCAATTTGCCTCCGTGACGCAATTGCTCAGCGAAATAATACCTTCGGAACTAGCCTTAAAATTATCTTGGCCGATGCATGCGTGATTGCACCGTGGCACGGTGTCCAGGCTGCGCGATGGCCTACGTGACCTTCCACTGGTGCAGATGTGCCTAGCGTGGCACGGCGCTGGCGTGCGGAATGCGACTGTTTTGCTGCATTCTTCTTGCGCACAGCATTGGCGTGGCACGCGATCTTGGGCGCGCGCGCACGCACGGCGTGGCACGGCTACTGGCGTGGCCAGCCTTCATGGCCTCTTCCTTGCCGACTTTTGCAATTTGCTTCCCATTCCATTTCTCCACTTCACCCATCACTGTTTAGTCCTTCATATGCATTTTCACCTACAAAACAAGGACTAATCATGTTGGTTAGTGCATACCCTAATTTACACAAAATCACATAAGAATGTAAGTGTATAACTAAGACAAACATGGCTAAACTAAGTTATAAAATAGCACTTGGGCACTTAATTATGCCCAAGATCACTAATAATAGCAACTAACCACAGGAATCATGCTTACGGCATTCTTACGAGAATCTAGGTTGCACTATGATATGATAGGAACAACTTGCCGAAGGATTGCAACAACATACCTCGAATACTGACTTCTGATTTAACTGGCGAGGTTTAACATGCAAACTACAGTTCTTTTCAACTATAACCATTACAATGAGAGAATAGAACTAATTTCAATGAGATTGGACGGTGTTTAGCAGCATAATCGGGTGAAAGTTGATAGAAAATTGTGTTCTCCTTTAGTTACGGATTTGTGAGGGAGACTTGCAAATGAATTGCAATTAAACTGAGGCTATCTATCTATCTATCTATCTATATATATATACTTTGGCGGTGGCGGGGAGATTAAGTGTCACGGCCCCCATTGCGCAAGAAGATGGGAGTCACACCTTTGTCCATCGCGAGAGAAGGGTTCGTGACACGGTGCTCGTCACGACCTACCTCGACCCTCTCCCTCCCGCAAACTCGATATCGAGCTTTAGTGCCTTTCCCCGAGCCCTTTCTCACATGCGTCGTGCTTTAAAACTCTCAACTTACACACAAACACGCCAATTAAACATTAGGAACTTGGGAACAACATCCTCCTGTCACGCCCCGCCCTTAGGAGGCATGAACTGCACCTGGTACCCTACTAAGACCTAGACTGCTGGACTGCGAGCCTAGGCACTTCTGGTGCCGAGTGAGCCTAACTCTGGGTTCATGGAACCAACCCGGCTATATAATGTTTGTAAATACGGCCTCAGGCCGACTAGGCCGATAGCCTAAAGGCAACAGCTAACCAGAACAACAGTAGTATGAAGGAACCTATGCGGGCCGACAAGACCACCATACTGTCTAGTTACCTCTAAATCAAACAGTGCCAGCTGCCTACGTGGCGAGCAAGGTCACCACTACCAACTGAAAAAGGCCCCACGACCATCATATAAAAACTAAAACATACACGGCCTCACACAGTCAGTACAGACACGATCAGTACAGCTAACCACAGGGAATATACAATCTGAAAGCCTCTAAGAATACTGATAAGATGGTCAGGATAGGGCCCCAACCAACCCATGCTGTACAACAGAAGAAAAGAAATAAACCTCTAGCTGTCTAGCTCCGGGTGACAAGAGCTGATGACTCTATGTGCTGGCTGGAATCACGATGGATTGGCTCCTCGTCTATGAGTACCTGCAGGCAAGTAATGCAGCACCCCCAAACGGACGTCAGTACCACTGGTACTGAGTATGCAAAGCAAACTGAACATAACTAAAGATAAACAATAAACTGGGAGTTACGGAAATGATAGAGGATAGCTAAGACTGTCTGGAATAGCAGAATCTGTACCGAGCTTAACTGTACTGAAAAGAAGATAAGAATCATACATATCGATGCGGCNCGGCTTTCCAGCTAACTGGCGTAACTCGGCCAATATTCAGCTATTTCTTCCAACTGTATTCACATTCATAGCAATTAGAACTAAATTCATCAATATTCTAAAAGAAAATACTACTTTGAATATATATATAGTCCAAACTTTGACTTATAGAAAAACAGTCGAAAACTCGTTATTTCTTGGAAGTCCAGAAGGGAGAAATACTCACTTTATGGCTAGGAGTATGTTGACACTAATTTGGAGAAATTCCACTTACCTTAGCTCGGTAGGACGATGATTCGCCAGCCGAATTTCACGAAACTAACTCCGCAGGAATGCTCCCGGCAGATTAATACTTCACTACCCAAGATTAATTTGAGTTTGGACCACGTTTGACGGCGTAATCTGATGAATTTTATATTGAAACCTCGTTCCTCTCTGTTCTCTGTTCGGTTTCTGGAAATAAGAATGGAAAATGAATACAAAAAACGAAGTGGAGCTTTATATAGTTGGGCCTGGACACCCCCCACTGTGTGGCACGCTGGCCATCGCGGAGGGGCTTCATTCATGGCACGTTGCCATCGCGGAGGGGGTCTGCCCGACCTCCTCCTGCGATGGTTCGATGCAACGCGTGTTCGGTCTTCCCCCGGGCCTTTTTCTAGCATGTATGACATTCTAAAACTCTTAAACAACATGCAAATAGGTCATCTACATGTCAAGAATTTACGGAGTGTAACATCCTCCCCCCCTAGGAACATTCGTCCTTGAATGTAAACTTCTACTTGCAAGAATTTCAACTTACTTGACTAATTCTAGAAAAATTTCGGCAGAGTTTCCCCTGTAATATGGACTACCTCAAAAATTCTGAAATGCGGAAAAGTCCAATACAGGTACTCCACACAACACTAGTATTCATCACAAAAGCCAACTATTTCATTCATTCACATAATATAAGGCAATTCATAAAACAACAATACTAACATACCTCTGGCTGATTAAGTCTGGAATAGTTGAGGATATCTGACTTTCATATCTTCCTCTGCTTCCCAAGTCATCTCCTCTCGGTTCCTGTTATTCCATAATACTTTGACAGAAGCAATATTTTTAGTTCTCAACCTGCGAATCTGTCTGTCCAGTATGGCTACTAGAACCTCTTCATAAGCCAGCTCTTCCGTAACCTGGACATCCTGAACTGGGACAACTCTAGAGGGGCCTCCTATATACTTCCTCAGCATAGACACATTGAAAACTGGATGAATAGACTCTAACTCTGGAGGCAAGTTCAACTCGTATGCCACTTGGCCAATTCTTCGACGAATCTGATAAGGCCCAACAAATCTTGGGCTGAGCTTACCTTTCTTGCTGAATCTCATCACCCCTTTCATAGGAGAAACTTTCAAAAAACACCCAGTCATTCACATTAAATTCCAGGTTCCTGCGCCGCACATCAGCATATGATTTCTGGCGGCTCTGAGCATTCAGTAGGCATTCTCTGATATGCTTTACCTTCTTCTCTGACTGATGAATAATATCCGTCCCAATTAGCGCTGACTCTCCTACTTCAAACCAGCCAACCGGCAATCTGCACTTTTTCCCATACAAAGCCTCATAGGGCGCCATTTGGATAGCTGAGTGGTAACTATTATTATAAGCAATCTCAATAAGTGGTAAGTGCTCATCCCAGCTACCTCCAAAGTCCAACACACACACTTGTAACATATCCTCGAGCATCTGAATAGTGCATTATGCCTGCCCATCTGTCTGAGGATGGAATGTTGTGCTCAGATTAATCTGTGTTCTCAGGCCTCTCTGAAATGACTGCCAAAATTTAGTTGTAATTTGCGCCCTTTGCCAGAGAAAATGGACACTGGAACACCGTGTAACCTGACTATTTTTCTGATATGCAGCTCAGCATAATCTTCAGCAGAAAAGGTAGCCCTTACTGGCAGAAAATGAGCTGGTTTTTTATCAGTCTGTCAATAATTACCTAAATCGAGTCATATCTCCACCTGGTGCGGGGAAATCCTGCTACAAAATCCATATGTACTGCTTCTCCTTTCCATAGAGGCACAACTATATCCTGAATCAGTCCGCCTGGTTTTTGATGTTCAGCTTTTACCTGCTGGCAGTTAGGACACTGTGCTACAAATTCTGCTATTTCCCTCTTCATACCTGGCCACCAGTAGATTTTCTTAATATCGTGGTACATTTTCGCCGTGCCCGGGTGGAGAGAATAGCGGGCATAATGTACCTCGCTCATAATCTGCTGGCGAAGCCTTGAAACATCTGGAACACAAAGGCACCTTTACATCGTAACACTTCATCCTCAGTTACCTGAAAACTCTACTCGTATACCTCAGTCTACTGGAACATTGTTGTTTCCTACGTTAGTTTAGTCAGAAGTACTGCAAAAGTGGAAAATCCTTCCACACACCTTCTGTAGTACCCATCTAACCCCAGGAAACTGTGTACCTCAGTCGGAGTGGTAGGTCTGGGCCATGTTTTCACTGCTTCTATTTTCTGTGTATCTATCTGTATACTAACCTTCGACACGGTGTGACCAAAAAGACTACTGAATTCAGCCAGATTCACATTTAGAGAAACTGGCATGTAATTGACGATCATACTGATTTATCATACTAGAGAATCTGACAAGTAATATATATGTATAGCTAGAGCTCATCTGGCCTTATGGCCCACATGCTAATGTTACTCACTGTTGGGATAATCTGTATGACTGTCTGCACACCATGTGCATGTATCTGATCAGAGGATCCTGATAGTGATCATAATCTTTAATAATCTAGCTGAATAACCGTGAATAACTGAATAGCTGGGCCGAATGACCCGAATGCTGAAGTAGTCTAACAATGCTCTAAATGTCCTACTCGAACATCTATAGCTCATGCATAACTGCGGAGTTATGGACAGCTAACTGCTTTGTTCTCCTAATTGAACAATTGTAGAGCTGGGCTTAGTCAGACTTGCTCTCAGGAGATCCGTCCCTGAATCTTCATAGGGAACCTACCGACTTCCTTGTCTTAGTAAACGCTGTGCTAGCAGAGTACTACCAATTCCTTATGCCTGGTTCATATCCACTCGGATATATACCGCTGTTCTAGGAAATTCTTGGTCTTATAAGCAACTTTTTAAAGACTGGCCTTCTTCCAGGACTCTGTATCTGAATATCTTACGAGAACCGGCTAAGGTACTAGTCCGTCACTGACTACTAATGTGGACCCCTCCTTGGGGTACCCATGGTTTTGTTTGACTGGGACGGCTGGCTGACTTGAGGGGTGTTCTACATGATGACTGTTAGGTTAGCTGGAAAATGATGTACGACCACTTAACATACTAGAGAATTCTGGTGTTGCTAACCTCTGGAATATGCTTATTCGGTCTCTATTTCTGGTTCTGGCATATGCGCTAACGTTACTGATCTTTAGGGATGCTTCCCTGCAAATACAAGCGCCAGCTGGTCGTTAGACCATCTAACTGCACCCGTATCATCAACCACCTGATTCAGGCTACTAACTCTTGTGAGCTTCTGAAGTCTAGATCTGGAAACAAGCATATAAGTCCATTAACTCAATTAACTGAGATATGAGAAAGTTTCTATGGCTTCATACAGGAATCACACTTAACCTGCCCCCTTTTTGGCGAGGGGTCCTGCAGTACGATCTGTATATATTTCCTAGCAGCTAACCAGAATCTGTGTGACTGTAACCCCT
>JACEIK010004090.1:0-20470 GCA_018107945.1 Datura stramonium
TATTGATGATGGGAAAGCATGATTTTCTAGTTACCCATGTTTATGAGCATATTTTGAAAGAATTGAATATGATGAATTATTGGGCAATGCCCACATGTAGAAGAATGATTTGCGATTTATGAAATGAATTACTTGATTTATCGATTTATTATGTTGGCCGATGAAAAGG
Organism: Datura stramonium; assembly: GCA_018107945.1. Taxonomy (NCBI): domain Eukaryota; kingdom Viridiplantae; phylum Streptophyta; class Magnoliopsida; order Solanales; family Solanaceae; genus Datura; species Datura stramonium. The sequence continues at coordinate 170 of JACEIK010004090.1, forward strand.
GCCCATGATTCTTGGCTAAGCATGTTTTAAAGGGGATCAATGATAGTAAATGTTATATCTTAGCCAATGAAATTTTATGCATGATGTTAATGATTTATGTATGAGCCTATATGCATATTTTTGGGAGCTGTGTCTAGCACCGAGCAGCCCGGTGTTCAAAGGACTACGCCGGTGTCTCATAACCACGTGCCACCATGGGTTGTAAATGATATGTTGTATTACTAATGATCCCCTCAAATGTGATATAACTCCTTATGCACGACCCTCGCCTGGCAAGCCAGGGTTGGCTCTACCTACTTGAGCGAGACAGTGGGGCATCATGAAAGGCTATACCATGATGGTGTCGGTTATGACGAGTCCTCCCATTATTCTGCATGTTTTTATGTATTGTTATGTCTATGTTATTGGCTCAAGTTATGTTTTGATTAAGTTTTCTTACGATTATGATAATGAACGATTATAAATGATTTGGAAGCCTTGAACCTTATGATTATTGTGAAGATTTTGATGTAAGCATGCTGTCCTTCTCCTATGTCTATTTATGAGTTTAGCTTACTTTTAAAATGTCCTTTTTACTTACCTTGCATACTTAGTACATTCTATGTACTGACCGCATACTTTCTATGTTGTATCGTTTCATGATACAGGGTCCGGATCTCAGGCTCATCCTTATTCTTAGTCATCTTAGCCTACGCTATTACCTTGTTGGTGAGTCCTCATGTTCTGAGGGCCGTTTGATAAACTTTCCTATTGATTATGTTTCAGTATTTCTCGGTTTCATTGGGGATGTTGTCCCATCAACCCATCTTACGTATTATAGGCTTTCGGACAAATGAGTAGTACTCAACTTATGTAAATGCTTGGTATTTCCTGATGCTATGTCATTGTTACATTTCCGCGATGTTTTATGCTTAATATTTTGTTTATTTAAATGAGATTAGTTGTATGCATGTGCCATGGGTTGACTTGGGGTCTCTCGGGGTCCCTTGTCCCGTGTCTACGATCCGGGTGCATGTCTGGGTCGTGACAGAGCCGTACCTAGTACCCATAGTAGAATTTCAGAGAAACTGCACAAGTGCTGGGCCAAAGTATGACTCATGGTACAAGCTGTACCAAAGAGTCATGAAAAACTTCAGAAGATGGGAACTTGCAGAAGCTCCTGGTGCGAATGGAAGCTATGAATTGTAATGACAACATACAAACCATACTAAGGAGTCATGGAAGACTCCAGAGAAAATGTCAACTGGAAAATCCCATGGTATGAGTAAATTCCACGAGTCGTAGTACCATGGACTAGTGGTGAGATTTAGAGGATGTCAGATTTTATAAGTCCAAACCATGACCAAATCGTACGACTCATAGTGTCATTGTACAAGCCGCACCGACATCCAGGATTTGACAGATTCAGATGTTGCATTTTACACTACGAACAGAAGCCACGACTCATAACATCATGCTATGACTTGTAGGATGAGGCGGCAACAGTTTCCCTGTTGATTCAGGAAAGATTTTCATTAATTGTATAAATACTTTTTAGTTATTTTCCTTAAGGAGATTCGACATTTTGACATTGTATAACTTTTTGGGTTTCCTAAGTTCTTGGAGATCAAATACTCGAATACTTGGATATAATTCATCATTGTTCTTGAGTTTTTGACAAGTAATTGTGCAATCAATTCTTGGGTTCTTCTTTAATCATTATTGTAAGTCTTCAGTTATGTTTTTTTTCATGAAATCTGATTTTATTCTTGTAATCATGAATAGCTAATCCCTTCACAATTAGGTTTGTAAGAAACATGGTGGAATAACAAACTAGGGTTATCACAAAGTGATTCTAAACCAATACGAACACCTACATTATTCTTTTCTTTATGTTTAATGTTTCTTAACAATGCGCAACGTTAGGACTAGCCCAAATTTGCTTCTTTCTTAAACCTAGAGAAGTAGATTTTAGGAAAAGAAAAGAACAACAAAGCCTTGAAATTAAGTTTCATTGAATAGCTTGAGCTGCGGTAGTAGGAGAGTTAATTTTGCACTATTGATAAAGGTTAAATTGAAATCGCTCATGAGACCAAACCCGATGATTGAGTAGAGTCATCTAATAGGGACGAATCAGTCATTTAGATGAGCATAATTAATCAGTTTTTCAGGATAAGCATTGGGATATATCACAAGTGTAATAATCTGACTTGGTTAGGAAGCCATGGGGAACACCTCCCTAGTGGATTACATAAATATTGGTTACAACTCCATTTCAAAGTATTGTTACTTGTTTTACAAACCCCTCTTTAGGAAATAATTGAACTAAAAGTGTGAATACTAGTATTAGTCTGTATCTTGACCATATTCCCTATGGAATTGACCCTAATCTTAGTCGGGTTCTTTATTGACAATGTCCGCGTTATACTTCTTCAGGGGTATAATTTGAGCGTTATTAGTTGGGTAAGTCTTAAGTTTGTGGCTTCATTCTAGTTCAGATTTAGCTTCTTTAATGCCTAGAAAGCTTTGTGTTCAAATTCTATAGGTATGTGACATGCCTTCCCATAGATGAGTTGATACGGTGACATACCAATGAGCATTTGAACGTTGTGCGGTATGCCCATAGAGCGTCGTCTAGTCTCTTTGACCAGTCTATCCTATTGACATTCAATGTTTTAGCAAGAATTATTTTAATCTCTCGATTGGAGACTTCTACTTGTCCATTCATCAGCGGGTGGTAAGGTGTTGTCACTTTATGCTTTATGCCGTATTTTTCAAGCAGACTGCAGAATGATCTGTTCCAGAAGTGCGATCCACCATCGAGCTGATAATTGGCCGTGATATACTGAATCTAGAGAAAATATTCATTTGCAAGAATGCAGTGACTTATTTGCTCTCATTATTTGGAAGTGCTACTATTTTCACCAATTTAGAGACATAGTCGACTGCTACTAATATGTACTTCGTCCCAAAACAACTTACAAATCAACCCATGAAATTAACGCTCCAAACATCGAACAGTTTCACTTTAAGAATAGGGGTCAGTGGTTGCTCATATCTCCAAGATACACTCCTTCTCATTGGCATTTATCACAGGCCTTTGCAAAGTCATGAGCATCTTGATGAATGGTTGGCCAATAATACCCACATTGCAGGATTTTTATGTTAGGCGGATACTGCTATCATGACCCCTAGCTCGAGATGAGTGGCATGCCTCTAGAATATAAATCATCTTAGCTTCAAGAACTTACCTCCATATTATGTTATCTGCACAGACTCTATATAGATATGGATCATCCCAAATAAATTTCCTAACATGATGAAGAAATTTCCTTCTTTGGTGATAGTTCATATTTAGAGGGGCATTACATTACTCACCAAGTAGTTTTTGAAGTCTACAAACCATGGAATCAGATCATGTGAGACAGTTAATACCTGTTCATCTGGGAATGAGTCATTTATCTCAAGATCATTTTTCAACTTCCCTTCTTCATCTAGCCTGGATAGAGGGTTTGCGACATGGTTCTTGGTGCCCTTTCTCTCTTTCACTTCGAAGTCAAATTCCTATGGTAGCAATATCCACTAAATAAGCTATGGTTTTGCATCCTTTTTAGCCATAAGATACCAAATTTCTACTGATTTGTGTGGACCACTACATTTGTGCCAAAAAGATAGGCTCGAAACTTCTCGAAAGCATACACTATGACTAACAGCTCCTATTTTGCGAATGTATAATTCTTTTGAGCTGCATTGAGAGCTTTACTAGTTAGTAGATGGGATAAAAGATTTATCATGCCTTTTTCCAAGAATAGCTCCCAGAGCTACCCCACTAGCATCACACATAATTTCGAAGGCTTGCTCCATCTGGCACCACAATGATGGTCATAGGGACAAGTTTCTCCTTTAAGCACTCATATGCTTTAATACAAGCTTCGTCGAGTATGAATTTTGTATCTTTCTCCAACAACCTGCATAAAGGGTTAGCAATCTTTGAATTATTTTAATAAATCCTTGGTAGCAACCAACATGTCCTAGAAAGAAGTGAATTCTCTTCACAAAGATAGGAGGTGGTAGTTTTGAAAAAAAATCAATTTTAGCTTTGTCCACCTCAATCCCTTTCTCTGAGATTTTGTGTCCTAACACTATTCCTTCTATGACCATGAACTGACATTTTTCCCATTTTAGCACCAAATTTGTCTCTCCACATTATTTTAATATTGCTGCCAAGTGAGCCAAGCAATGTTTAAATGAGTCACTCACCATTGAAAAGTCATCTATAAATACCTCTATAGTATCCTCCATCATGTCTGAAAATATGGACATCATGTATCTCTAGAATGTGGCTGCTGCATTGCATAACCCAAAAGACATCTACTTGAAAGAGAATGTACCATAAGGACGGGTGAATGTTGTCTTTTCCTGGTCTTCTGGCACGATGGAAATCTGGTTATATCCTGAATACCCATCAAGGAAGTAGTAGTATGCTCTCCCTATGAGCTTGTCTATCATCTGGTCCATAAAGGGTATTGGGAAGTGATCTTTTTCAGTACAATTATTTAGCTTTCAGTAATCCATACACACTCTCCATCCAGTCACAGTTTGTAATACTCCAAAAGTGCCTAAGACTAGATTCAGAAATTGGAAATGAGAAGTAGCAGAAAATCTGAAATTTTGCCTCAAGACGATTGAGGGTACGAGTCATAGGAAGGACCCACGACCCGTAGGAACCACCCGTATTTAGCAGTTATGAGGGAAAGAGTTGGAACAATGTGCCTTGTAACAACCCGTTATAAGAAGGTACGACTCATAGGTAGGAGTCATGGGTTGGTTCTTGAATAGTCAGGGATGGGTAGTACGAGTCGTGCTACAACTCGTTGTAAGGAACAACGAGTCGTTGTAAGTGCCCATGGAACCTAGTCAAGTAACAGATGGAACCCACGACTCATAGGAGGAAGGTACAAGTCATGGTGTGACTCGTGGGAAGTTCAGATACAGTTTCATCAGAGGCAGTAACGAGAGGATACGACAGATCGTTGTTTTATATAATGACTCATCTTGTTGAGTCGTGGTATTAGGAACTGAGAACTGAATAATGAGGGAAGGGATTTAACGGACAGTCACCACGATTCATGGTAGTATGGTACGACTCATGGTATCACTTGTTGTCACTGGTAGTGCAGAAATTCCAGAATTTTCATTAAAGGTATTTTCGTAATTTCTAATCTCTAAGGTCCTAAACTATGTCATTTTAAGCTTAGTTATCAGGGTTTTAAGGGTGTTAAACCTATTCTAAGCATTCCCACTCCATGCATGCAACTTAAAGCCTTTCCTTGGAGATCAAGATTGAAGAATTTTCTCAATTCTCTTTCAATTTCCTTTGGACATTCAAGAGGGTTGTGAAATCAGATTTACCTAGGTATGTAGGTTATAAAGGGGTGTATCGATCCACTCCCATGACCAATTCCTTCTCAAATTCATGGAAATTCTAGTTGATGAATCTATGGGGTTTTAACCCAACTAGTGAATTCTCTAAGTATCTATCATGGGTATACTTTATTTATGCTTCTAATGTTGAAATATGATTCATGGGAATGTTTTATAATGTTTTAAATTTCAATTCATGTTCTCAAGGTTTTACAAATTATGATGCCCAAATATGAAAGTTCATGAAAGGTTGAGATTATGGTATATGTTATCAAGCATAGTGAGATGCATATGATAAATGTATGATTTCAAATTACCCAAATCTATATGCATGTTTGTGACTATCAAAGTCTATTTCAAGTATGTTTAAGTTTCGGCAAGCCCATATGATCAAGTATATTTCATGATTTATCTCAATTTCATGTTATTAGCTTACCACATGGATTTTGGAGCCTAGACTCCCACTTTTCTCATCTTGTAGTATGGTTTGAGCCAAGGCTCTTCATGTTATATTTTCAGAATATGTATGTCATGTCATGATCCAGCTTCATCACTAGATGATGGTTCAGCTTCGTTGAAAAATGATGGAGAGCATATGTATATTTTTTGGAGTAGTGTCTAGCACTGAGTAGGCTAAGGGTCAGTCAATCTTGTGCATCAGAACTATGTACCAACGTAGGTATGTTCAGATTATTTCGGACCTTCCTTGTGAGGTTCCCCTGTCCCCAAGGGGCCTTCAGCTTGATATTGATATCATGGTAGCGTCCTTAGCACCGGCAAGGCTTTGGACGGCTCTGCCCACTTGAGTGTAATAGTTGGGACCATGTAAGCTCTATCGTGGTAATGTCAGTTATATGATGAGTCTCCCATTATTCCTCATAATTTCAGTTATGCATGTTCATTAGTCAAGATAATATGTTTCAGCAGGTTTGACCCAATATTCAGTTTTACTTGTGAATAATCAGTTTCAGCTTGGGTCATTCAATTCAGTTATGATATTTAGTTATGTTTAAATCATGTTTTCAGATAGCCCTACTTTTAGAATCTTATGATGAAATTTTTTATGATATGCTTGATTTCTAATCTTACTTACTTAGTGGTTTTACTTATCCTGCATACTCAGTTATCCAGATCTTCAGAGTTGCATTCCTCATCCAAAGTTGGTGACTCCTCATTCTTCGAGGACCCTTCTATCAGTTTATGTTCAGCATTTTTAGTTTTAGTCTTAGTGAGTTAGTTGGGGTCTTGTCCTATCAACTCGTCAGTATGTAGAGGCTTACCATACATAGTATGTTTTCCGTTTCAAATTGTGCTATATATTCAGTTATTCAATGTTATCAAATTTTCAGACTTCTGCTATTTTATATATGTTAGACTTTCGCACTGTTATGCTGAGTTTAGATGTCATCTTCATGCCATGGTGGACTTGGAGCCTCTCGGCATTTTTTATCCCGTGTCTCGATACGGGCCTATGCTCGGGTCGTGACATAGTTTTGGTTGGTACCAACTCATTCTTTTCATTTTGAACTACCGCCATACCTTATTTCTTTAGCACTCATTGCACTGGGCTGACCTACTGACTGTTAGAGATTGGATACACCGTGCCTGCGTCTAACCACTTGATAATCTCTTTCTTCACCACTCTTGCACTATCGGGTTTAACCATCTCTGATGTTCAATGCTAGGTATGCAATCTTCTTTCAGCTTAATCTTGTGAATGCAAGTCACAGGTGGGATACCAATGACATCAGCAATGGACCATCCTATGGACATTTTATAAGTTTTGAGTATGGAGATTAATGCTTTCATCTGCCAATCCAATAATCTAATGTATTTTGAGGGCCACAAAAATACATACTGCAGATGAGCAGGGAGTGGCTTTAAGTTCCAGCACTGGTGGCTCTTCTATTGATGGTTTAGCAAAATTGCTATATTGTTCAAGTTAAGATCCATCTTTTTATGAGCATATGAGTAGGCACCCCTACCTACTATAGCATTCACCATCTCATTGGACCCAACCTCATTCCACTCAGTAAATTTCATCAATGCTAATGGAAAAGCTTCAATCTTACAACCTTCTTAAATCAGTTCTATGACTGCTTCATCAATAACATCGATCACATATATGAAACTCAAATCATTTGACTGTCTTATTGACTTGCAAACGTTAAATATTACTTCCTCATTGTTTGTCCTGAATTTCAACTTTCCACTTTCTATGTCCACTAGGCTTTTCCTGTGGTAAAAAATGAGCAACCCAAAATAATGGGTACTTCAAAATCAACATCACAATCTAGTATAAAGAAGTATGCCGGAAAGATAAATCTCTCTACTCTAACCAACACATCAATCAATTTACCTACTGGCTTTTTTACTATTCGGTCTTCCATCAACAGCCGCATTATAGTTGGTCTGGGGGTTCCCAAACCCAACTGCTCATATACTGCCAAAGGCATCGAATTAATGCTTGCTCCAAGATCACATAATTCCTTGGTAAGATTTAAGGCCCAAATAGTATTGGGAATCGTAAAAGCTCCATGGTCCTCCTTCTTATACACTAAGAAGTGTGAGGCTATTGCACTGCAATGGTAAAGATTTTCCATAGGATCGAAGCTGATTGTCCTCTTTTTAGTCACCAATTTCTTCATGAATTTTGCATAGGCTGGCATTTGTTCTAGTGTTTCCACCAATGGGATGTTGACAGACAAATGTTTCAATATAGAAATAAACTTGTGAAACTATTCATCTTTTCCTTCTTTTTAAGACGTTGAGGAAAAGGAGGTGGAGGTCTCAGAATCCATATGTATAGTTTCTGGCTTTCTTTAGTTTTTTCTTTCTCCACCTCTATCTCTTTCTCTTTTGTCTATGGCCCCTTATCTTTTCTGCTCTTTTTTCCACTAATGGAGAGCTTTTCATTATCTGTAGATACTCCCTCTCGTCATAGATCTCGGGGCAGATATCTAGTGCCACGTTGTGAGCCTTTATGCGGAGATCTTGTGGTGGGTGGAAGACCTCAGTGTGGAGCCTCTTGCGCCGCATCGTGGGCCTCATTTAAATGACCTTGCACCACGTCTTGTCTTCCCCTTGTGCTATCAACTGCCTCTATTGAGTCTAGAGTGGTTTATTTTTTATTGGTATCCTTGACTGGTATGGGCTTTTCGATAGTAGTTTTCCTACTTCTTATCGCTATAACCATGCACTAATCGTCGTCCCCCAAGTTTTATAGTATGTTTCCTTCAGAGGTATCCTTATGCCTTTGATTTTAACAATGTTGACATTTGTCCTATCTGCTCCAACTGTTTAATAGAAGTCGATTGTGAATCTACTAGTTTACCCATACTTGACAGCTCTCCACGCATTTTGTTGACACCAGATTTTGTGGACTCAAGCTTCGTAAAGACTTGGTTAAGCATAGTTTCTATTTTGGTATCTCTACAGTCACTTATTGATGGTTTCCTGCCTCTTGGTGGTACATATGCACTGCCTCTGTCATTTCTGATTCTATCTCTATTCCTCCAATTGCCTTGCTCTCCGCCACTATAGCCTGACCTATCATAGTTATTTTCCTCATAGTAGTTTCGACCTTTATTTCCATTATATGCAACTATATGTCTTGGTTAGACACTTGGGAACAAGCTCAGAAATCCCCCATTTGATAATTAACAAAGTTAGCCTCATCCTCATAATTGGGGTAATAGTCATCATACCCGGGTGTTCTTTCTTGCGCGTTAATTGGCTTGCACCTTCTATGCGTTCATAGCAGTTAAGTGCTTGGTGATAAGTTCCATTTGAGCTTTTATATGGGCCATGTCTTGATCCTCCTCTATCTCTCTCTCTCTCTCCTTTGCAAGTCTGCAGTTATTCCCCTTGAGTGGTTGCTAGTTGTATTTTAGACTCTTTTGTGTGCCAAGCTCTGTTGGTTTTTGTGACCTTGTCTAGTATTTTACTGACCTCTATGAATGTGTACACAATCATAGAGCCTTCATCCATGCTATCAGTGACCAATTTGTTCGTGGTGTTGAGTGACCTACAGAATATTTCCAGAAAGACTTCGTCTGGTAGCTTCTAATTTGGACACTACTTTAGCTTTTTCTTGAACCTGATCCAAGCTTCATGCAGAGCTTCATCCATAAAATGTCTGAAGTTATTTATCTCATCCCTCAGCTGAATCATCCGTGAGTGTAGGAAAAACCTCTCCAAGAAAGTTGTGGTAAGATCTACCCCATTGGTAATAGACTCATCTGGAAGCTCGTTCAACCATAGCATGGCTTCTCCCGTGAGGGAAGAGGGAAATAATCTAAGCTTGATAGCCTCCTGCGTTACTCCTAACAATCAATAAGCTTTTGCAAATTCATGTGAAATTTTTGAAGTGCTAGTTGGGATCCTCACCAGTCAATCTATTGAACAACCCCTTCATGCTCAGCAACTGTATCATAGTGCTGGTGATGTCGAACTTAGCGTTTGCTGGCAAAGGGGGTGGTATTATTTCCCCTTTGAAACCAACCTCCTCTAGGTCAATTTCTTCCTTGTATAGATTATTTCTCTTGGCTGTTTGAATTCACTGGGCCTGTTCGGCTCGCTATTCCTCTACTGAGTCTTCCCAAAGGGGGAGGTTGAATAGTCTGGTGTGGTCTTCCATGTCCTATGACAACTCAAGAACATCAACAAAAGTAATAAATTATGAAATAAAGACTACAGAAGAATTTGAATACAAATTAACTATTTCTAAACTATACTCCCCGACAACCACGCTAAAATTTGATCATCACAATGAAATATAAAGCAGTTTGTAATACCCTATAATTTCCTAAGACTAGCTTGGAAATTTAAAAGTTGATTCTGTAAAGAAATGACAAAATTGCCTCAGTACGACTCACAGTGTGACTTGTACAACAGAGGTATGAGTCGTACCTTGAATCATAACTGGGGGGGGGGGGAGAGTGAATAGAAGAGATTATGGTTGGAGGAATCATGACTAGGAGTTACAGATCGTATAATGGAGGTGCGACTAGTACATGGAAATCGTAGAAAGATACAGAGATCTTGGCAAGGAAATCTTGAGTAGTCACGAGTCAAGCTACGTCTCGTGGAACCAAGGTATGACTCATAGCGTGAGTCATGGGAAATGATAAAATGCAAGCTCGGGGTTTAGTTATAAGTCGTAACACCAATCGTATTATTTAGGTATGAGTCATAGAAGGCATCCGTGGAAAACTTTCGAGGAATTGGTTGGAGTAGAATCCCTAACTATGACTCGTGTATGGACCGTAGGATCGTGGTACGACTCATAGGTTTAGTCACACTACCTGTTGGGCACAATTTTCATTAAGAGTTTTAGGGGCAATTTTGTAAAACCCTACCGACATAACTTCTAAACTACATAGTTTAGGGTGTTTTCAGGAGGGATTTTAGAGGTATAGTCGACCCTCTCCTTATTCCTTCCAAAAACCAGATAGTAGAAGTACGACCTACTCAGGCTGTTCTCTTAGAGCAAGCTAAGGCTTTCAAGTTTTCTTCTCAGATTCTTTGAGTTCTTCTTAGGGAATTTGACTCCAGGTATGTGGGAATTCAACAAGAGAATTACTCTTCCTTTGTTCCCCAAAACCCTTCTATAATTCATCATCAGCCATAGCCTTGACTGTCAGAAAATAGGGTTAGCTTCAGTTAGATTATAAATATTCTTGTGGATTGTAATTCTTATGGATTCTTGCAAAGTTTTCACTATTTAGCAAGCATGTTGTTCTTTCTTCATGAAATATTGTTTTAGACCTAATACTATGAATGCAGTAATCTGGATCTTGCATAATTGTCTAGATACAAATGTTTCTTAACTTTGGTAGTTCTCAAATTTATCATGTTCTGATCATTATGTGAGTTCACAACCAATTTGAACGCTAGTTCAGTCTCAGTTAGCAATTAGCCCTTTATAGTATATTTCAATAAGTCAACTGATCAGTTTGACGACAGTTAGTTAAATTTTGAGGAGTTTAGTTCAGTAATACTCCCTAGCTTCAGTTATCAGTTAGTTCTACAGATGGTTACGACACTTCAAAGTAAGCAGCTATGGTCAGTCTTAGAACTCCAGACTGGGGCCCCAGACTTGTGATCACCAACCCAGCCACTATACCCTAGCAAGGTGCATTGGCTTTCTCCGATGGGGTATATACATCAGACACATGGTTATATGTTGGTTATAGACTCTCCCACTTGTCAGTATAGTCCGGTTCACCTCAGTCTCAATTTATCTCAATTTAGTCACTCAGTTTCAGGGCATGTTTATGACCACCAGTTAGGGTCTGTTTTGACCTCAACGCAATTATAACTCAACTTCTATCAGTATTCAGTATCACTTGGTCATTTCATGTTATTTCAGTTCAGTGCTTGTTTTCATGCTTCATGTATATCTCACTTACTTAGTACATTCAAAGTACTGACACATACTTTCTATATTGTATCGTATTAGGATATAGGTGTAGGTTCCCAGTCTCAGCATCATCAGTAGTTCCTCCTAATGATTCCAGCAGCAGTCCTATTGGTGAGTCCTCATCTTCCGAGGACGATGTTTTCTTTTCAAATAGTCCAGTACTTAGTTAGATTTTAGAGTTAGTTAGGGGCTTGTCCCACCAACTCGTCAGTTAATAGTTAGCTTTCAGACACAGATGTTCAACATTCTTTATAGTTATGTTTACTGTTTCCAAAATAGTTTTATTTGGATATTTATTTTTTTCCAGCTTCCGCATATGCTTACTCAGTTACCAGTGTGATGATAGTCCATGGGTTCGCTTGGGGTCACTTATGGCTCCAAGTATCGTGTCCTATCCAAGGTGCAGACTCGGGTCGTGACAAACTTAGTATCTGAGCATTAGGTTTAGAGCATCCTAGGATGTTCGAAAGCCGCGTCAAGTAGAGTCTTTTTCATGGGTGTGAAGTGCGCCACACTTATGATGGAGACGCTACAAGACTTTATTAGAAAAACTCCATTTTGTTCATATCCTTATCATGAATTGAGTTTAATTTCGAAAATGTCCTCCTAACTCGTGCTCTATTTGTTACAGTGAAAATATGCCTACAAAATAAGGAAATGGAAGGAGGACTGGCAATGCCAATCGTCCTGCCCTACCAGCTCCAGCAGCTCCTCAGGACGATTAAGTGTCCTCAACAGAATTTCGAGTGGTGATTCAGCTGTTGGCTCAGATGGTGACCAACAAAGTGAACTAGAAGGTGGTTCCAGTGAATGTAAACGGGTCTACAGCAACTGCCAGGGTTGGGGAATTCACCCGAATGAACCCTCCTACTTTTCATGGATCTAAAGTGGGAGAGGACCCTCAGGAGTTTGTGGATGAGGTACGGAAGATCACCTGGATTATGGGTGTTAGTTCCATGGAGAGTGCTGATCTGGTTGCCTACTAGTTGAAAGGGGTGGCTCAGATTTTTTACAACTAGTGAAAGGAAGGGAGGCCAATAGAAGTAGGATCAATAGAGTGGGATGAGTTCACTATTGCATTTCTAGACAAATTCTTCCCTTGGGAATTGAGGAAGGCCAAGGTCGCCGGATTCATGAATTTGAGGCAGGGTAACAAAATAGTAGAGGAATATGTGTTGGAGTTCACGCGGTTGTCGAGGTATACTCCAGAGATGGTTGTTGAGCCAAGGGATCGCATGCTCAAATTCGTCAATGGAGTGTCAGATTTAGTACTTAAGGAGTGCAAAACTACAATGCTCATCAAAGACATTGACCTCTCCAGCCTTATCATCATTCATGCACAACAGATTGAGGCAGAGAAGTTGAATGATATGGAGTGAGAGAACAAGCGGGCTAGAACAGGTCAGTTGGATTATGGACACCATAGATCCAACGGCAGTAGTCACTCACAGTAGCAGCAACAGAGGACTCATGCACCCACATCAGTCAGTGCCCCTTCTTTCCGATCCCACAAGGATCAAAAGGGTGGAGCATCCAGCTCTCAATCCTAGAGTTACAATTCCAGCAATCGTTAACCAGCTTGTCCTAAGTATGGTAGGAACCATCTAGGTGAATGCTGCATGGGAAAAGAGGGTTGTTTTGGATGTGGACAGTTGGGTCACAGGTTAAAAGAGTGTCCATCAGTAGGATGGGGGAAAACTCAACTCAGTCTACTTCAGTAGCCCCAGCAAGTCATCCATCTCAGCAAGGGACTACTTCAGGTACGGATAGCGGTCAGCGCCAAAATTGTTTTTGTGCTTTGTCCTCTCATTAGGATCAGGAGAGCTCACCTAACGGGGTCACATGTATGTTACGTCTTTTCCATCTAGATGTATATTCCCTACTAGATCCAAGAGCCACATTATCATTCGTGATTCCTTATGTAGCTGTTCATTTTGAAATCAGCCCAGAAGTCCTCTCAGAACCGTTCTCAGTCTCTACCTCAGTTGGTGAGTCAGTTAGAGCCAGCCGGGTATATAGAAACTGCCCAGTTTCAGTATTCAATAAAGTTATTCCAGCTAATCTAATAGAGCTAGACATGGTTGATTTTGACCTCATCTTGGCATGGATTGGTTAAGTTTTGGTTATGCCTCAGTTGACTGCAGAATTAGAGTTGTCAGGTTTCAGTTTCCCAACGAGTCAGTCGTAGAATGGATGGGTAGTGTTTTAGCGCCTAAGGGTCAGTTTATTTCATACCTTAAGGAAAGGAAGCTCGTTTCGAAAGGGTGCATCTATCACCTAGTTCAGGTCAAAGATTCTAACTTTGAGACCCCAATGATTCAGTTAGTTCCAGTTGTCAGTGAATTCCCTAAATGTTTCTCGAAGATCTTCTTAGAGTCCCTCCCGAGCGGAAAATACACTTTGGCATAGACCTTCTCCCATCTCTATTCCTCCTTACAGAATGGCTCCAGCTGAGCTTAAGGAGTTGAAGGAACATCTTAAAGACCTTCTAGAAAAGGGCTTTATTAGGCCTAGTGTCTCTCTGTGGGGTGTTCCAGTATTGTTCGCGCGAAAGAAAGACGGTTCTCTCAAAATGTGTATCGACTATCGTCAGTTGAAAAAAGTTACATTCAAGAACAGGTATCCCCTACCTTGGATTGATGACTTGTTCAATCAGCTTCAGGGAGCCAGTTGTTTTTCCAAGGTAGACTCAGGTCAGGATATCATCAGCTTAGAGTGGGAATGTGACATACTGAAAACAACCTACAGAACTCGGTATGGTCACTATGAATTTGTGGTTATGTCATTTGGACTAACCAATGCCCCTACGGCTTTCATGGACCTAATGAATAGGGTATTCAAACCGTACCTAGACATGTTCGTCATTGTGTTCATAGATGACATCTTGGTATATTCAAGGAATGAGGAGGATCATGCTAACCATCTATGGATAGTGTTGCAACTCCAGAGACCATCAATTGTTCACTAAATTTAGCAAATGTGAATTCTGGCTAAAGTCTGTGGCCTTGCTCGGTCATGTTGGTCTCAGTTGAAGGTATTCAGGTAATTCCTCAAAAGATAGCAGCGGTGAAAGACTGGCCAAGACCCACTTCCCCAACAAATATTAGAAGTTTCCTGGGTCTAGCCGGTTATTATCGATAGTTTGTAGAAGGATTTTCTTCTACCGCGTCTCCTCTAAGTAAGTTAACTTAGAAAAGGGTGAAGTTTCAGTGGTTAGATGCATGTGAGAAGAGTTTCCAAGAGTTGAAGACTCGACTCGCTTTAGCTCCAGTTTTGAACTTACCAGAAGGAACATATGGGTTCATAGTCTATTGTGATGCTTCTCGAGTTGGCCCCGGTTGCTTTCTGATGCAGCGGGATAAGGTGATAGCTTATGCCTCAAGAAAGCTCAAGGTTCATGAGAAGAACTATTTGACTCATGATCTTGAATTGGCAGCAGTGGTGTTTGCTTTGAAAATATGGAGGCATTACCTGTTTGGCGTTCACATGAATGTTTTCCCCGATCATAAGAGCCTTCAATACATGTTCAGTCAAAAGGATTTGAACCTTCGTCAGAGAAGGTGGCCGGAGTTATCGAAAGATTATGCCATAAGTGTTCTATACCACCCGAGCAAAGAAAATGTGGTGGAGGATTCCTTAAGCAGGATGTCCATGGGGAGCGTTGCTCATGTTGAAGGGCAGAAAAGAGCTGGCAAAGGATATTCACAGGTTAGCTTGGTTGGTAGTGCAATTGGTGGATTCAGCTATGGGCAGAGTAGTATTGCAGAATGGGTCAGAATCTTTGTTAGTTGTTGAGGTTAAGTCAAAGCAGGATAAAGATCCCATACTGCTCAAGCTCAAAGAAGCAGTGTTAAGAAAAGAGGTAGAGGCTTTCTCCAAAGGGGGAGATGGTGTACTTTGCTACCAGGGCAGACTATGTGTTCCAGACATAGACAATTTGAGGCAGCGGATACTGACAGAAGTACACAGGTCCAAATATTCTATCCACCCAGGTTCCACTAAGGTGTATCTTGATCTACGGAAAATCTACTGGTGGAACGGCATGAAGAGGGACATTGCAGAGTTTGTGGCTAAGTGTTTGAACTGCTAGCAGGTTAAAGTTGAACATCAGAGACCTGGGGGTATGACTTAGGATATTAGCATACCCATGTGGAAGTGGGAAGAAGTGAGCATAGACTTCATTACAGGTATACCTCTGAATGACAACATGATTCCATTTGGGTGGTAGTAGATCGGATGAATAAGTCAACATATTTCCTCCCAGTTAAAACTACAGACTAAGTTGAGGATTATGCTAGGCTGTACATCATTTAAGATAGAGGTACCCAGTTCATCTCGCATTTCTGGAAGTCATTTCAAAAAGGACTTGGTACTTAGGTAAAGCTCAGCACAGTTTTTCACCCTCACACAAATGGACAAGCTGAGCGGACTATTCATACCTTAGAAGACATGTTGAGAGCTTGTGTGATTGACTTCAAGGGAAGTTGGGATGACCACCTACCTCTCATCGAGTTTGCATACAACAATAGCTACCACTCCATTATTTAGATGGCCCCGTTTAAAGAATTATATTGTATGAGGTGTAGGTCTCCTATAGGATGGTTTGAAGTTGGCGAAGCTACTTTGATAGGACCATATTCAGTTCATCTGGCTATGCAGAAAGTGCAGCTTATCAGAGAAAGGTTAACGATAGCTCAGAGTCGCCAAAAATCAAATACAGATGTGAGGAGAACGGAACTAAAATTTGTTGTAGATGATTGATTTTATCTGAAGATTTCACCTATGAAAGGGGTAATGAGGTTTAGAAAGAAAGGGAAACTCATTCGAGGTATGTATGACCCTACAGGATTCTAAGGCGAATTGGCAATGTGGCCTATGAGTAAGAATTACCTTCAGAGTTAGCATCTGTGCACCCATTCTTCCATGTGTCACTGTTGAAGAAGTGCATTAATGACCCCACCTCAGTTATGCCACTAGATAGTGTGGGAGTGAAGGATAGTCTCTCTTATGAAGAAGTCCTAGTTTAGATCCTAGACCGTCAGGTTCGTAAGCTAAGGAAATAAGGAGGTCGCTTCAGTAAAAGTCTTGTGGAGGAACTAGCTAGTTGAGGGGGCCATATGGAAAGCAGAAGCAGAAATGATGGCTAATATCCCTATTTATTCCCTTCCAGTCCAGTTTCAGCATCAGGTATTAAATTCCTCCTCAGTACTCTATTCAGTTCCGTACTCATTAGCTTTAATCATGTTTTCAATGTGCATACTAGTTGTGTCAACTCAGTTAGTATGCCTGTTTCATTTAGGAGTCCGTCACTCTTTCATAAATCAGTTTATAGTTTCAGTTTGGGATTTGCAGCTCTTTTCCCAATCTTTCAGCTTACTTAGCCTTCATTCGAGGGTGAATATTCCCAAGGGGGAGATATTGAAACATCCTATAACTTCCTAAGACTAGCTTGGAAATTTAAAAGTTGATTCTACAGAGAACTTGCAAAATTGCCTCAGTACGACTCACAGTTCGACCCGTACAATAGAGGTACGAGTCATACCATGACTCCTAACTGGGATGAGAGTGAGTGGCAGAGATTAAGGCTAGAGGAATCACGAATAGGAGTTATGGATCATATAATGGAGGTACGGCTCGTACATGGAAATTGTGGAATGATACAGAGATCTTGGCAAGGAAATCTTGAGTAGTCATGAGTTGAGCTACGACTCGTGGAACCAAGGTACGACTCGTACAGTGAGTCGTGGGAAAAGATCAGATGCAAGCTCATGGTTTAATTATGAGTCGTAACACTAATCGTATGATTCGGATATGAGTTATAGAAGGCATCAATGGGAAACTTCAGAGGAATTGGTTGGAGCAAAATTCCTAACCATGACTCATGGTACGGATCATAGGATTATGATACGACTCGTAGGTTGAGTCTTACCACCTGTCGGGCAGAATTTTCATTAAATGTTTCAGGGGTAATTTTGTAAGACCCTACTGACTTAACTTCTAAATTACGTCCTTTAGAGTGTTTTTAGAAGGTATTTTAGATGTATAGTCAACTCTCTCCCTCGTTCCTTCCAAAAACCAGATAGCAGAAGTACGATCTACTTAGGCAGTTCTCTCATAGCAAGCTAGGGCTTTCAAGTTTTCATCTCAGAATCTCTGAGTTCTTCCTAGGAAATTCGACTCAAGGTATATGGGAATTCAACAAGGGAATTGCTCTTCCCTTGTGCCCCAAAACCCTTCTATTATTCATCGTCAATCTTAGCCCCGAATGTCAGAAAATATGGTTAGCATCGGTTAGATTATGAATATTATTGTGGATTGTAATTCATATGGATTCTTGCAAAGTTTTCACTAATTAGCAAGCATGTTGTTCTTTCTTCATGAATATTGTTTTAGCCCTAATTCTATGAATGCAATAATTTGGGTATTGCATAATTGTCTAGATACAAATGTTTCTTGACTTTGTTAGTTCTCAAATTTCTCATGTTGTGATCATTATATGAGTTCACAACCAGTTTGAACGCTAGTTCAGTCTCAGTTAGCAATTAGCCTTTTATAGTATATTTCAATAAATCAGCAAATCATTTTGATGATAGTTAAATTTTGAGGAGTTCAGTTCAGTAATATTCCCTAGCTTCAATTATCAGTTAATTCTCTAGACAGTTATGATACTTCTAGGTAAGCAGCTCTTGCTAGTCTTAGAACTCCAATTTTAGTTATCCGGTCCTACCGACTCTCAAGTTACATCTAGATAAGTATTCCCACCTTAGTCCCGAACCCCAACGTTGAGCTATCAGTTTAGTAGTCAAGTCAGGACTATCCAGTGGGAGTAGTACTTAGCACCAAAGGGACCGGGGTTCCAACGCACTCAGGTTCCTAGAACACGTTGCCACCGTAGGTTATTGGCCCAATGGGCCCCAAACCTATGATCACCCAGTCCAGCCACTATACCCTAGCAAGGTACAGTGGCCTTTCTCCGATGGGGTGTATACATCAGACACGTGGCTATATGTCGGTTATAGAATCTCCCATTTGTTAGTACAGTTCAGTTTATCCCAGTCTCAGTTTAGATCAGTTCAGTCACTTGGTTTCAAGGCATGTTTGTGACCGTCAATTAGGGTCTATTTTTACTTCAGCGCAGTTATAGCTCAGTATATCAGTATTCAATATCAGTTGGTCATTTTATGTTATTTTAGTTCATGTATATCTCACTTACTTGATGCATTCAAAGTACTGACGCATACTTTCTATGTTGTATTGTATTTTGATACTAGTGCAAGTTCCTAGTATCAGCATCGTCAGTAGTTCCTCCTGATGATTCTAGAAGCAGTCCTATTGGTGAGTCCTCATCTTCCAAGGATGACATTTTTTTTCCAGTTAGTTTAGTACTTAGTCATATTTTATAGCTAAATGGGGGCTTGTCCCAGCAACTCGTCTGTTAATAGTTGGCTTTAGACACAGATGTTCAACATTCTTTATAGTTATGTTTACAATTTCCAAAACAGTTTTATTTGGATATTTATTTTTACCTAGCTTCAGCGTATGCTTACTTAGTTACCAGTGTGATGATAGACCATGGTTCGCTTGGGTCACTTGTGACTCTAAGTACAGTGTCGCATCCAGAGTGCATACTCGGGTCATGACACAGTCACTGTCAAATATAATAACTCAACTAGGCTGGGGCCAATCCCATTGGAAATAAGTGAGAAATAATATGTTAACAACGAGTAAATCAACCCGTAGTCAATATTTTGGAGGGGGGTTGCAATAAAAGAAGAAGTAATTTAAGCTAAGATTTTGTTTGTATTATGAGAAGAAACTAGGACCCTATGATTTCATAATGTAGTAGGCTTATTTTATTAGTGATCTATCCTGGTGAATTTCATGCAAGACTGACGATTATGTTCATTCAACGTCTCTTGACCTACATTGAATTTCACTCTAAATCCTCTCAGACTTTAGGTGTTCATATTTTTTCCTCATCATATGTCTTGGACTAACTATCCTCAGTTAGAGTTCAAGTCAATTAGATGAGGATTGATATCCTCAAATTTTCATATTATTCTCTTTTTCTAACTTCAACTTCTTTGGTCAAGCAAATTGATGATACATGCATGTTTCAACGTTTGCAACCGCTAAAATTAATTAAAATGAAGAGAATAAAAATACACTCATTTTCACGATTCAAGAATCACTATTAAGTTTGCCTACGTCTTTTAATCCATCATGGTTCCCACAACCCAAGCTAAAGAATTTAGCTGCTCATGTTTGAAGAAATAATAACATGATATATATATAAGAAGTCATAATGATCACTTACAAGAAGATGAAATTATTTGACAAATCTTGAAAAGCTAAATAGAATTACGAGAACTTGATGCTTCTCTCAACAAATTATATGGAATAATGAGTTCCACACTTACTATAAGCCTCAAAGTATGTGTTAATGTGCGTAAATGATGAGTTAATCAACTGTG